>PVJS01026823.1:0-26705 GCA_004027185.1 Glis glis | reverse complement strand
AAAAAAAAAAAAAAAAAAAAAAAAAAAAAAAAAAAAAAAAAAAAAAAAAAAAAAAAAAAAAAAAAAAAAAAAAAATAATGCACAAATATTACCCAGTGTATTGAAAATGAATAGACATTAGTGGCAACTCTATAGAGAGTGAGAGACAGCAGTGGAGCTGGTGTGCAGTGGGGGAGACTTCTGCATCCTTCCATTTGAATTCTCACCATACACAACCATCACTTTCATGATGGCAACATGGATTAGTAAATTCTAAAATCCATGCAAGCTTCTTGTTTCCTTTCTCAAAAGGTGTACACAGTCTTATTACTCAAAAGTCCTTTTGCTCATAGGACGCTGCTCACAAACACATGGAATTTTGCTTTTAATGCTCAGGATCAAATGTCATAGTAAACGGCCTCCATGTTCATGTAGCTACCTGTCAGAAAATTTCTACTTCTGTGTACAGAAAACATGCTAATTCAATTGACTGTTTCCAAATTTGTGCCTCAGGCTTCTGACTTCTCTTTGGTTTGGATGAAGGGTACTTTGTTTTCCTTGAAACATAAAATAACTGAAATCATACTTTGCGCATAGACTAACTTCATAGGCAGTACCAGCAACCTGAGAAAGAAGAGCAGCTTGGCTCTCTCACCAATGGCACGACTGTAGACTACAATCTGCCTGATAGGCATTAGAGGAGATTTTCCTTGATACTCAGTTGGCTGAAAATTCTCCTGTTTGCACTTGACCTAGTGCTGAAAGTCAAACTTCACTCTTCCATGCAGTGTAAAGTCAAATATGCCATCAAGGGGCCTTATCACACATTTTATAATTCCTCAAGGGAACAGGAGGTATTTTGACATTTGTGGTCTAACATAAATTTTATTACATCTACCAGGAATTTTAAAAAAATCCTCATTTTTCTTTAATAAATGTCTTTAAGATGATGCTTATATAATACTGACTGAAAAGGGGATGTATGCTTATTCCTGAAAAGAACAAAGTATTTTAAGGTAGAGTAGTGCTCCCTCTCCCCACCTTTGTCTGTAGTTTCACTTTCCACTGTTTCAGTTACCAGAGGTCAACCTGGATAGAAAATATTTCATGGAAAATTCCAGAAATAAGCAATTCATAAATTTTAAATTGCATGTCATCCTGATTGTGATAGTTGGTCTGGTTTGTCAACTTGACCCTCCTAAGATCATGTGACTTTGGTTGTATAACAGCAGATTGAACCGAAGTCCTGCCCTAAATGTGGGCAGCAGGGTTCTGATAGGTGCAGGACTTCGATAAAAAGGAGAAAGCCGCGTAGAGCTGAGCTGTGACTCTTCCTGAAGAAAACGCGTCTGCTCTCATCTGAGATCATCGGTCTCCAACTCTGCCGTTTCCTTGAAGAGCTTCTTGATCTTCTGCTCTCGTCTGAGATCGTCGGCCTCCAGCCTTCGAGCTGAAACTTCACCATCATTTCTCTGAAGAGCTTCCTTATCTTCACATCTTGGACTGGACTGAATTGGTGGTTGCTTCAATCCTAAGGCTCCAGCAGTTAGACCGCCCGGCGAGCTTCTGATTCCTCTGATTCTTCACGTGCAGTCGAAACTCAGGACTACATTGTGAGCTGATCTAATAAATCCTTTTTTTCCCTCCCTTTCTTCATTCTGTGAATTCTGTTGATCTAGTGAACCCTGACCAATACACTGATTAGCATGACAAAATCTCACTTAGGACGTGAATCATCCCTTGGTCCAGTGTAGCCATGTGCCATATGCTACACTCCCAGGAATCACTTAGTAGCCAGCTTGGTCAACAGATCAACTGCCATGGTATCTCAGTTCTTGTGTTCAAGGAACCCTCATTTTGCTTAATAATGGTCCCAAAGTACAAGAGATTCTGGCAATTTGGATATGCCAGAGAGAAGCCATAAAGTGCTTCTTTAAGGGAAAAGATGTGTTGGGTAGGTAGGATGCAGCCACCTATCTGCTATGTGGTCTCTCAGATGGTGCTATTTTGGAAAATTTGCTATGGAAATCAGTAAGTTTAACAGAGGAGTGACTGTCTACAAAGATATCCCCTAAAGAATTTAATGCTTTGGGTATACGAGTGTTTCTTCCCCAGCCCCTTTCACTGATCAGGTGGTCCAGCTTTCCTTATCTGGCATGTTCTTTCAGTCATATCTATACTTCAGGGGAGAGGCCACTATGAAATTAGGGTCCTGCTCACTGAGATTATATAGACCCATATTATGTGGTTTACCAACAGTGCCTAAAGGTTTGTTCATTTATTCTGGACTTGAGAAGAATTGAAAGGGGGAAAGCTGTTAGTCCTCCTACTGAAATTACAATGATGTTGGCTACCTAGTTGAAATCTACTGTAAGTGGATTGGTGGAATGAAATAGTTCTTAATCTCATGTTAAAGGTTAAAAGTTGCTTACCTCACCATGATGAAATCCTGTTGCTTTCATAAAGAAAAAGATTCTGTAAAATGGTCAGATGGGACAGTGTAAGAGGAATAAGAGATATTGATGGTTTTGAGACATTTTGTTCCTGATCAGTTTACATTGGCTAACAGATGGTTGCGTTTGGGCTGTGCGCTCTAGTCTCTCTTTCTCTCTCTCTCTCTCTCTCTCTTCCCCCCCACCTCACCCCCCCTTTGTGGCACTAATTAAATGCAACACATCCTATGAATGATGTTTTTCAAAGCTTTGACTCAGATGTGTACTTTAATATATCAAATGAAAGTGAATATCAAACTTCATACAAAAATAAAACTGTATAGAAAATTTTTAAAAAGGAAAGGAAAAATAGTATGATGAGATTGCTAAAATCTACAGGAAGAACAAATCTTCTACTGGAGAACTTGTGAAGAAAGAAAAATAAATTTGTGCTGGTTTTAATGTTGCACCTTAAACTGCAAAAGTTGTGACCACGGCATGTGATAAGAGCTTAGATAATATGGAAAGGTACTAAATTTGTGTGTGTGTCTGTATAGGAAAAAGCATAGTACATAAAGGGTTCAGTACTATCCATGATTTCAGGCACCTACTGGGATTCTTGGAATGTGTTCCCTGCAGATAAGAGAGGGACTGTTATTTGAATTATAGACTAACTTAGCAAAAAATTAAAAATCTCTTAAATAGTGTCCAATGTGTTTTTGCCAGAATAGAGGAGCCTATGGCACCAAGCCCAGGCCTCAGACTAATGATGGTTCTTGTGAACATATGTTTGATACTGTAAGTACTATGGCCTTTAACAGATTCATGTTATGACAAAAGAGGCTTACTTAATAAGATGCATTTAGTGTTTATATTTTATATATTAATATCACTAGGTAACCAAAAGCATCAGAGAATTTCCTTATGTTGAAGGCTCATCCAAATGGTAACTTCCCCAAATTTCCCCCATTTCCTAATTCAAGTATATCTGAGACTTATAGTATTTCCTTCACACTGGTAGGGGTACACCCATGTGGTAGCTAATACATCTTTCCAGACTTTAAGGACCAACCACAAATGTCAACAATACATGATCTAATGAAACACAGAAATCCAATTTGTGTAAATCCCATGTGTTGTATTGCAGAATTTTGAGTAGTCTATCTTCTTAAGATGCTTGATTCACAGATATTAAAGAAAATTACTTGTTTCCGTTGCTTATTGCTATTTTGTACCAAAAGTGCAAGTTTTTAAATCTATATAGGATATGCTCTGATCCTGCAGTGTTTGATATTAAAACTTCCTACTAGAATGCCATTTGAAATGCACTGTTTTACTTTCCCCCATAAATACATTTATATTTTTGTTATTTCATGTGTACTAATTTGGTGCTCAGAAAACATTGTTTAACAAAAATGAGTTATTGAGCATCTTAGATTCTTTTTTTTTTTTTTGCAGAAAAATTTGTTGATCATGAAATCTCTGGAAGTTAACTGAAACACCACGTCCAGAAGCGCCATGTACTCTATGGCAAAATTCTATTCCTAAACATTTGGACAGCTAGGAATTCTTTCTTTCTCTCTCTTTCCACTTCTTTGCATAAAAATTATCTGAGAGATCTACTTTTAACAGCTAACTTTCCCCTAAAAATCTTAAAATCCAAGCTACTAAATCCAAACTTAAACAGAACCAACATTTTATGTACGAAGACTGTTCTTTGTTTGAATTGGGTCTTCTTCAGCCAGTGAAAGAGTACATAGTACTAAATACATCCTATCATCTCCCTTGTATTACTAGGATTTCCGCTTGAGGAAAATAGGACCTATGCATGAAATATATTTAAATGCAACTTTCACAGTGACATGAAGAAAAATAATTGGAAATAAAGTTATATTCATTCCTTTTAGAGGAGGTTTGCTCCTTTGGTTGTGAAGCATGTTATTTTAAGTAAAAATATCCAAAAATATGAAGGAATAATATTACTGGTGCCAACTATTACAGGATATATAAATGCTTGAGTAAATCCTTATGAGAAGAAGAAATGTTTTCAAGTCCACAGCTTTTCGGAACAGAAAGAGTGTTGATTCTGGCATTGCGTGTAAACCACCTACATATCACTTTTCATGAGTTCTCAAAAGATGAAGCCAAAGGGCAAAAATGTATGCTGAAATTCCCTGTTGAAAAGATGGAGAGAGAGAGAGAGAGAGAGAGAGAGAGAGAGAGAGAGAGGAAAGAAACCAAACAATAATGGAAATATTAAGTTTGCATATTTAATTATTCTTGACTATGCCAACCAAAGAGTGAGAATTATAAATACTTGGTCATATTCACTTCTTGTATTTCATTTATTGCTTATTTGTAAAAAACACTAGGCTGCCTGGCTTATGTTTTATCCATGTGATTGACAATGTGGGTTTGGTTAAGGACAATGTGGGTTCTAGTAAAATGAACATTCTGTCTGCAGGCTTCAATTCTCCGAACCATGACACTAGGGAGAAAAAGAAAAAGACTGAAGACAAATCTCACTTTTTCGTTCATGATTATGTATCTGTTTTAACTTTGAGGCTGTTTTCTCATCAGCACAATGGTTTTATGGTGTTAATACAAATGGCAAATGTTGATCTTCTGAATATAAAATAGGAAGACTTTTATATTTTTATCTGAAGATGTTGCATTTGATTGACCCCTATGAACTACTATACTAGTTGCTAAAAGAAGAATTGATCCGATTCCTTGCAGCATATTTTAATGAGCTACTTGACTTTGACCAAATCTTGAGAAAGTATTCAATGTAATTGTCATACACAGATTTATAAATACCACCTTTACGAGGGGCTCCCATTGATTTCTAGAAAAGTACTTCACTACATAGGTGTATAACATTAAGAAATTATGGTAAACCCACCAACTGAATTATTATGCAGTCATTGAAAAAGTATGTTTAAAATTATTTTTAATATTATAAAATAATGATTTTAAAGAAGTAATGTCAAAAGAATAAATAATTTTAAATGCAGTGTGAACTTAATTATATACAAAATATATGGATAATAAAAAGCAAAGAAGTATTTCCAAATATGAATAGAGATTACTATACATGTAAGACTATGACAAATTTCCTCCATGTTCTTGTCCATATATCCTCAAACCTTCTCCTCTTCCTCTATTATTTTTTGTCTATGGGTTGACTACCTAAGTTTTCCTCTGGTCAGCATACCATTTCTTCAACGATATCAAATGCAACTAGTTATTTTATTTCAGGAATTTTAATTTCTAATTGTTTCTCATATCTTATTATTTTCATCTCCCATCTTGCTATCACTACTCTAAATGGATTATGCCAGCTCTTGTCTGGGCTGTGCAACAGCCTCCTACCTTGTCTCTCTACCTCTAATTTTGTCCCCTTTACAACCATCCTCCATGATATAGTCTAGGAAATTTATTCCAAGTGAAGAGATGACCATGTAACACTATTTATTTGTTTGTTTGTTTGTTTGTTTGTTTGTTTTGTAGCACTGGGGATTGAACTCCAGGGCATTCTACCTCTGAGCTACAACCCCAGACCTATTTTATTTTTTATTTTGAAACAGGGCCTCACTAAGTTTTCACACATTGACCTCAAACCTGTCTCAGCCTCCTGTTTACTGGGATTACATGTGTGTAGTACCATGCTGGGTGTAACTCTCTTTAAATGGTGTTGTACTGTCTATAGAATCAAGTTCCTTAGTGTGGCAGAAAATAATCCTTCTAAGACCTAGCTCTGACCTTCAGTCTTGATTGCCCTACCACATCTTTACTGTATACTATAGAATGTATACATTAGCAATTTCATACTTTGTGGGTTTATTCAGGCTATTTCTCTGCCCAATATATCCTGGAAAAATAAATGTATATTCCTACTCTAACTTACAACTAGGATAGCTTCTCCTTCCTGTAGTCTTCTCTGTGTTGGCACCAAGTGCACTAAGTATCTCTCATTACCCTGGTGCTTCTCAGTTCACCCATAGCTATAATACTGAAGAAATTTACTTAAGAGTTTGTTTCTTCCTCTATGCTATAAGGTTCTGAGAGCAGAGGCTGTGTAGAAAGCATAATTCATTCATCCCAGTACTTAGGATGTCTGTGGAATAAATCAGGCACTGAATAAATATCTGTTGAATCAAACTGAACTTACAGTTATTCATAAAAATAAATTTAGATTTGACGCCTTGCCCTAGGAAGTTAATGCTGGAGTGCAGTAAGAACAAGCTAAATAGATGTTTAACACTGGAATTGGGCAGTATTATCACCTATTTGGTATGCTATAAAAATCTCAAGAAACTTGCTTATCTTTTTATGTTTCTTTTATTCCATGCTAGAGAAATTGTATATTAAAGTTCCTTAGAAGTGTGAAGACAAAGAAAATATGTTCTTTTTCAAAGGTTCAGAATAAAAAAGTAGGCAGCTATAATATTTCATGAATGAAGTGGGCAGGAGGTCAAACATTGTCTCAGTTCTGTGTAGCTTCTGTGGCTTGGAAGCTTCTTCTAGAGGCATCATATTTTTCCTAACACTTACCTAAAAGGACATACCTAAGGTTTGGAAATCAGTAGAGAACATCCATTTCTGAGAAATTTCCTGTACTTTGTGGTTCTGGTTAAGATGGTCAAAAGCACTGTGCCGTGTATCCTCTTGGTCTGGTCCCAAGCCTAGCACAAGAAGATCCCTGAGAGATGCTGATTAACCGCAGCCTGGGGGAAAAGCAAATAAACCCCTGGGTTTGAATTTCCTCCTCTGTGATGCGCCAGCATCAATACTGCTCAGGAGAAGAGGTCAGAATCCCAGAGTAGGACTGGACTGAGGTTTTCACAGCTCAGTAGCCTCAGAAACTACCTGGCAGAAGAGCATATCACAGGGCGCTGCCTGTAAGCTTGCCGTTACTGGTCATCTAAGATACATGTCAGAAATTAGACCTATCATTGCAGTTTTTCCCATACAAATAATATGTACAACCCAAACCATCCTCCCTCGTGAGTTGATAGCTTGTGGTTCTCAGTCCCTGTGTCCACCATTTTCTTTTGTCTTCTTCATCTGAACACAGTTATGTAACCTATACCACATTTGCTCTATAATGCATCACCCATAATTCTCTTGATCGGCCATTGTCTTAAAGGCGTCTTTTTCTGAGTTAGACTGAGTTTCCAGATGAAATGTTTGGTAAGTTGGCTATATGTAAGACTTCCTTGTCTTTCAAATATTTAGGCAATTATTTGTGTGTGTGTGTGTGTGTGTGTGTGTGTGTGTGTGTTACTGGGAATTAAATCAGGGGCATTGTACCTCTGAGCTATACCCCAGCCCTATTTTATTTTTTATTTTGACACAGGGTCTCACTAAGTTTCACAAGGCCTTGCTAAGTTGCTGAGGCTGGCCGCAAACCTGTGATCCTCCTGTCTTAACCTCCGGAGTACTGGGATTACAAGTATGTGCCATCACACCTGGCCAGACACCATAATTCTAATCTAAGCCATAGAGAACCCTCTTAATTTATGCTGAAAAGTTTATATGGCTCACCATGAAGGGAGTTCACTGCTGAAAACAGAACAAACTTTCCCTCTAATAGTCCTACTATTCTTTAATTTTAAAGCAACTTATGAAAGAAAATTAGAAAGAACTGGATCAGAGCTTTGGCATGTTAAGATTTTTATCCTGATTTGCATGCTGACTCTTTGTAGTGAAGGTCACAGTATCAAATAGTCCATAGGAACAAAAAACAAGGGAGAATGAAATAAAAAGAGAAGAGAGAATAGTAAACCATAGAGAAGAAGAAATGGAAACAGGGAGAGGGAAAAGGGAAAGAGATTGAGTAAGTAAAGTTGATGTGTTACTCTATGTGGGGTAGTAAAATGCCTTAAGTATTGTATTAATCCACATTTTACATTTATACCACATATATAGTCATATTATTCCCATTTTACACTTAAAGAAACAAGTGTCAGAAAGGTTAATTAACTGGCTCAAGGTCCTATGGCTATTTCTGCCTCCTTCTGAGTCAGAGCTTCTACTTTAATTTCAACAAGTATTTACCTAACCCCTGCTATGTGTCCACACTGTGGATACATAGGACCTGTAACTCGGCTTCTTTAATCTTTTGAAAGGGAATTTTATGATTTGTTTTGTCCATTCCACATCAGCCAAATTTTAGATGCCTGTGGCTTACATATATTATTTAAATATATGAGTGTATTCCAGATTAACAGTTGGAGAAGTATCTTTGAAAGTTAGTGAAAATATTTGGAAATTCTTCAAAGAATTTTGTTAAATAAAATCATTTTCTCTTGGCCCAAAACTGTATTACTTCATGATCAAGCATTATTTTTTCAGAATTAAATATCTAATAAAATGGTTTAAAAGCATTTAACTTGCTGTAATATTATCTGGGATTAAGAGAATCAAATGAAATTTTCATCATATTTTAAAGTCAGCATTTTAATAGCATGTGAAACTGCATTATGAGAGAAAAAATATTACCAGTATTTTTCTGCATAAGGAAAGTATTAAAATAGAAAATGTTAGATAATCAGTCATGAATATTATGTGGAGATAAATATGGAAGATAAAGAAGTACATTCTAAATTATGGATTCTTAATTATGAATTAGTTGTTGATTATATTTAATCTACACCCATGGATCAATTATAAATGTCAAATGTTGGGGAATTTTAGTAAGCACATAGAATAACTAGATTTAGTAAACACCCACTAGGGCTAGTTATAGTAATCGAATTTTGCCATTTGGCAACTATATCAGCTATCTAGGAATTCTTAGATGATAGAAATCCTTATAAATTTTAGAAGAGAAAAATATAAGAATTAAGGTTGGTAGTCAATTCATTTAAAAATTATGTAATTTAACCCTTGATGATTTTTGATATTCACAAAAAATCAAACAAAATGTCTTATTAAACCATGTTATAGAATTAGCCTATTAAAAATAGTCATTGACTTGGGGAATACAGTTTTTGTCCTTAGAATGGAACACTTTAAGAATATGTCATAGTATGAAGCTCAAAGAACTCAGGTCAAATTCACAAAGGTGGCTTGCTTCTGGCTTGCTAGAGGCCTACCCCTTCCCTTGTTTGAATAACAAGTTATGAAGTTCTTGTTGGGTAATGTTGCTATATACTTATTGGTGGAAAGATTCAAGAACTAGAAAAGTAGATGAATGATATCTTAGATGGTTCTCATTATACGATGAATATATGGATGGGGAAAATAAGAAAAGAAATAATATGGCACCTTAAATAAGTGGTTGTCAAACTTTTCTGTAAAGAGTCAGATAGTAAATATTTTTATCTTCATGGGTCATACAGACTCTATTAAAAGTACTCAGTTCTGTCACTATAGCATGAAAGCAGGCATAGACAATATGCAAATAAGTGAACATGGCTATGTTCTAATATAAATTCATTTATGGACACCGAAATTTGATTTTCATATAATCTCATGTGTTATAAAACATGCTTCTTTTTATTTGTTTTGAACTATTTTAAAATGTAAAAATAACCATGCTTAGCTCACAGACCATGTAAAAGCAGGCAGCAGGCCAGATTTGACCCGCAGGCCATGGGATGCCAGCCCCTGCCTCAGATGAATTGATGATTTTTTGTCAGGATGGAAAAACAAGTGTAGGAACCAGAGTATTTGCTTCGGGAGCATCCACATGCCACATCTTGATGTCTGTGGTGAATGGAGCCAGAGCTGATCACACCCAGTTGTTCTGACCAGCACTAAAGAACATTTGGCTACAGGATATCAGCACGCAGTTAAAAAAGAAAGAAAGTAAAAGAAAGAAGAAGGATCATAATGTACCAATAAAAGGAAAATAAAAATAAAAATAAAAAAAAACTTCTTTAAACTCCTAAGACTATTTGGCTTTTGGATCTTAATAGTTAATGTCCATCTTCTCCCAAAGCCTGAAAATTCAGAGAAAGCAAATGCTGTGTCAATGCCAGTACAAATGCTTAGCACAATGCCCAGCACGTAGTAGCAATCTTTATACATTAGATAAACTGCACTGGATAGAGTAGTGGATGTGAGGGCTGAAAGAGACCAGAGCAAAACTATACCTAACTTATTCAGAATGCATATGTTGGGTTGCTATACCATAACAATTCTAAAGTAGAAAAATAAAATAATAGCATAATGTAAAATAACAGTTACCCCAGAAACTTTTACATGTTTATCAAACTAGCTAAAAAGCCACATAAAAGATTCAAGTAAACTTGGCAGCTAACTAAGAGGTCTTAAACTCAGCTCTACGCATTTTAAATAGAACTTTGTAAAGTTTTTAGGTCTATATAAAGTTTTCTATAAACTTTAGCTGCTGTATAAAGAACAACACAGGACGAGGCCTAATGAAGTATGCCTGCTTCAGCTCGAGTACAGAAGTCCAGCTTGTTCTCTGCCACTGAATCAAATTAGGAGCAGATGGTAATTGGGACCAGCTGAGGTTTCAAAGGGAGGAGAGGCAGGACATTCCAAAGCACACACTGCACTTTTTTCCACAAAGACCAATGTCAATTAGTAAGACATTGTAGTCACTACAATTACACACGGCATCTGAACTACCTTGAAAGTGAAGCAATTCATGTTTATAGAGTGACATCATTCTGAATTTTGGGAAAATAGTGATTGGCGACTTCATAGGTACTATGTCATGTTTTTACATGCTCTGTCTAGAAGGACTGCTTCTTTACACAAAATGATAGTCCTTTTATATGCTGTCTTATACGAATCTTTGAGTTTCAAGGAAAATTAATATTTTCTTAAGCTAGTAAATTAAAGTATAAACAGTTAAGCTTATTTAAAATTATTTTATTGTATATTCCATTTTCTCTGCTCCACCATCCCAAAACATTCTTTTGGGAAAGAAAAGACAGAGATATAAGCTCTGGTATTCTCAACTTTATTATAATCCAGAAACACACTTTTTCAATTTTAGAACAGCAGTGATTGATAACTGTGTATCAGAAGGGTTTTTGAGAGTGGCCAGATGAAATGTGTTATTACTGTATTTTTCCCCTATAGGATCCAGTGCTCATTGCTCGTAATGGCTCTGACCACCAGTCACCCACCATGCCAGGAAGATCATGTCTGCTGTGACTAGATCCCCCTCCACTGAGAACTCCCATTTATGGTTAATCAGGTTGCAAGAAAATCAAGTCCCAACGGGAAGTAGTCAGATTGCCATTATTTGGGACAGGTTAGAGTAGATAAAAGAGCATACCAGTGCCACTACCCCCCTCAAGATCCTTCATGTGCTATACTTAATACTGTAACACAGCCAACTGTTTTCCCTAATTCTCACTAAACACACTTCCTGTTTTCTTGTCTTGGAACTTTGGTTTGGGCTATCCTGCTGCTTATTCCCTGAAATCCAATACCTTACTTCCCATCTTCTTTAGAACCTTAGGACCTGAGCCTGTGGTATCTCTCTTCCAAATATCCAGAGCAGTTACTAGTTTGATGCAGAGGTTGCAAACTTAATGGCATTCAGAGATCAAGATCTAAATGGATGAACTGGGCCGGTTATAACAAATAGCCTGTTACAGAGTCTTAGTTTTGGGCACTTGCTCACTCCTCTGAATAAAGCCCCCTCCCCTCTAACTCACTTGCATGCGCCATATGGCAACATGAGCCCAATGTCACCAGGAGTTCTGATTTTTAAAAGCATTTTGAATTTTAGTGTGAAAATTTAAAATTTATCGGTGTTGGCTGCTAATTTAAACTATCAAATATATACATCGCACATCTTTTGCCTGCAGGCAATCAGACTGATATCCCTTCTTTACCCATTTGATAAATTCATATATATATATTATTACTCAATATATATATGATTACTATATATTACTCATATATGAGAAATTATCTATATATTACTCAATATGTATAATTACTGTATATATTACTCAAGATATTATATATATTATATGATTCCTTGAGTATTTGGCATTCACTATATGAGCATTATAGACTTTTATTTAAATAAGTTATTTTTTATAATACATACTACCTATTTTACCCAAATAGAATATAGAATACATAGCAAAAGGAAATAAAATATACTCTGCCTTGAACTCTCTTAGGGATGATCTGCTTATTTGTCTTTGTTGTGCTCAAACATATGGACTTCCCCAAATATAAATATATCAAAAGAATATAGTCTTTATATATGGCTATATCTTCAGAACCAACAAGGTGACTTACCTATAAAAAGTGTTTAATAAATGGCAAATTGGTTAATAGACTAATTTTCAAGAACAAATGAAATTAAGTTAGGTCAAGAAGGTATAAAAAGTAGCATATTTTGAAATAGAATAATAAAAGTTTCTGATAAAAATTTGTATTAATAGAGGCACCTGCTTTTGGCCCAAAAGAAGACTTTGTCACAGGACTCAAATGCGATATGACATAAGGAAACTCTTTGTAAGTTGCAGAGGATTATAGAAATGTGTGTTACTGTGGAAAAAAATCACAGAAGCTTTTGTACTTCCATAACAATGTAAACAACTGTCTGACAACTTTATTTGCCCCCTCATTAATGGTTAATCATTATATTTATTTCTGGTCTATGGTTGGTAGTTGATTCAAAGAAATCTCTGGGTAAAATTATTTTCATTCCTTTAGGTTTTCTCCCTGGTATATTGACTTCCTTTAAACAATAATCTTGTGTTTTTAGATTTAAGCAGGATGAAAAGAAATATTCTGACCATCATTAAGAGGTTTCAAGGCAGAGTATATCCTACATTTATGTAGCTTCCCTTTGCTTACTCTAGTAGTATACAATCTCAAGACAGAAGTTTTTGAAGGGAAAGTTCTTGCAAATAAATAACTTTCTTAAAGGAAATAATTAAGGTCATCTAGATGAAAATCAGAGTTTTATACTATACTGAAGATGGGAATTATAAAGAAAATGTGCTTTCTCTTTCTAGCCTCATTGGAAAGTTTTATATACACACACATTTGAAAATGGGAAAATGAAAATAAAATGTTATTATTTTTATCTTGAGAAACAAGAATTCTTTCTAACACCCTTACAATGGCAAGGAGGAGATTCTATTTGCAGAAAGAGGAAGGTCATTTCTAAAGATCAACTTCTGGTACACATTAGGTTTCTATTTTTTTTTGTTTTGTTTTTTATGGTACTGGGTATTGAATCCAGGGTGTTATACTTCTTAACTATACCCTAGCCCTTTGTATCTTTTACTTTGAAACAGGATCTCACTAAGTTACCATACGTGGACCTCGAACCTGCGACCCTCCTGTCTTTGCCTCCCAAGTACTGGGATTATAGGTGTGTACCACTATACCTGGCTTTCATAAATATTTTTTAAGATCTTAAATCTACTGAAAAATGCCCAAAAGGAAAAAAAATAGTGAGACTTACAGACGAAGCCTGTGACTGACCATGTCAGAGAGAATCTGAGTCTCAGTCCTTCTAGCCAGGTCAGCTCCCAGACATGCTTTCTTCACTGTTAACTCTAGCCCTGGTGTTTAGTGTCCATACCTTGATTTTGATGAGAAAAGCTTATTAAACTAGTCTGGGATACTTACATTTGATGTGTGAAACGAAGAGGTTAAAAAGAGAATAATTTTCATTCAAGGCTAAATATAGGAGAGAAATGATCTTCCAGTTAAGAATCCTTCAGTGAAGACCAGCACGCCTGAACAAACATTTTTGATGTTTCATAGCTTGCTAAAGCTTAGTATCCTCATTGTATCATTTTCCCTGATACAATGAGAATACTAAGGCTAACAAAAAAAGAAATAATCCAATTCTCATGTGGATATAACACAAATACTAATCAATATGATGAGTGTCAGAACCATGCCAGGAAAAGTTATAAGCCTCAAAACTATATCTAAACTTATTTTATAAAATACTATGGGAATACTGATGACTATACTATTAATTTTTCAGAAAAAGTAAAATGACATTTTATAAAATGGCCAAGAGTGGCACAGAGAAAACACTTTTCATATTTATTAAATACCTTTTAATTTGTTGATTCAATCATTTACTTATATATTAATCAATCATTCCATCCACCAATCACTTGGGCAGGAAAGATCTATTGAATATCAAATGTTCCAGGTATTGCATTTCGTGCTAGGAATATTAGAAAAAATATAGTAAGGTCCTTACCCTTACAGATACACACATGAATTAAACCAGTCTTTGCATTTAAGGGACTTAAAGCTTCAGTGACAACAGCTCTTCATATGTCTAGAACCTCTCATTTTACAAAGTGTGTTGATACACATCACCTAATTTAGTTTCTGCAGCAACAATTTTAAGAAGTTAATCATAATCTTTTGAGATTTACAGAATTTTTACTCAGAATTGTGCCATAAATCTAGATCTTCACACCAAGGCCTATATTGTGGACACTAAACAAAAAGTACCTTGCATCACAGACTGGTACTTTAGCACTACTTTTCTACTAAGGATAAAAAAATGGAAATAATTTCACTATTTCAAAGTTCATCCATAGTACTGATGAAGGAGCTACTGGTATTAATGAATTGAAGGTTGCTTGAAGGGTTAGAGCAGACTGGTTGACTTTTCAACTATGTGTGAGAGAGGCAACATCTTGGGCCTGGCGGGCCACACAGCCTCTGTCACAAACACTCGGCTCTGCCCTCATGAGGGCAATCATAGACTATGGTAAATCAATGGGAGTGCCTGTTTTCCAAGAAGGTTTTATTAACAAAAGCAAGAATTGTGTCAGTTTTGGTGTCTAGGGCTTAGTTTACCACCCCTCATGATACAGCAGTGGTCTGAGAACTAGAAGGTGTTCAAAAATCACCTGAGAAACTTTCCAAAAACTATAGCTCCCTGGGACACCCTCTAGGGTTTCTGATACAAAAGAAGCAGATGGTAGAGAACTACACTTTGAGAAACCTGGTGATGGAACACTTTCAAATACTCATGTTGTAAAACAACATTAAAACAAAATTAATTGCATAGACTACAGCCTTGGAGACCAGCGGGCAGCAACTGTTCATGTTCACTGTAGACACTGGTGCCCATGTTTTACTATACCCCAGAGGTCACTCTGCATGAAGATGTTCTGTAATTCTTCAGCAATTACCCGGCCTTCTCCTTAGCAAACCTGGGTCACAGTCAAAGTGACCATTTGGAATTGCATTTTAAGCTCATGATCTCAGTCTCATATAATTCTATTTTTATTTTGTTGTTCAGTTTTGCTTTTTACTTTGGATACTTTCAAACACACAGCATTCCCTATAAAAACATGTTCAATGTTGGAGGTTTTTAATAATGGTCATAAATTTAAAAACTTTAATCACATATATACCATATTTATAGGCTTTCTTTGGGTCTATTATTTTCTATTTTCTTTGGTATCTGATAAGATTTAGTTGGCCTTCCTCTCTTGTAGATTTCATAGAGATAAAATAAGGAATGCATGCTGGGTTTCCCAAAGCTATAATTTTTCCATACAGGCAACAGGAATAACTCAAAAGAATAGGTAAATAATCTTGAAATTTTCCAAAGTCAGTGAATAATTGTGATATAATGAACTGAAAATTTATTTTCTCAAGATAGTCTTGGTTTCAGAAATGTTCTAATTCATAAACATTGAAAGAGAATAAACTTCCTCAAGATATTATTCAATCATGAGCTTAATTGAGGATTTAGTTGGTGGGAATCTTAGACTGGTTAAAACCTGAGGCTTGAAAGCTGGGGTCCACATACCTCTGGAGGTACACAGGAGTTCCAAGGGACAAGTGAATATGAAAGTGACCAGAAAATCCATTTTCCAGTCCCCACCTTCCTTAGGTACTCACTTCCAAAACTGACTGACTTGTCTCTGAAGTGTATGTGTTGAAGGCTCAGTCAAGGCTGGCTTTGAGGGCATGTGATCTGTGTGGTAACAAGGACCCTGTGCATGCTTTAATGCTCTCTGTCACCATCTTGAGAGTCTTAATAATTCCATAACAAATTAATGATAAGTTTTAATTAATTGCATTTCCACTTTGCAATGAGCCTCCAATATTATGCAGCTGGTCCTGTACTCAAGCCTCAATCTTCTTCTGCTTTACTGGAACTCCTCTTTCCAATAACTAATTTCCTATTTTAGAAAAAGAAAGTTGAACCTTATTCTTATTAACCTTCCTAAAACACATTGCCCTGGAAGAAGGAAGAAGTGAAGGATGTCAAAACGTTTGGCTGCAAACAAAGGGACAATTCAAAATATTGATTAAAACCTAGACAAGACACCTTCTTTTTCTCTACATGTAGTTACTTAAGGTTAAAAATTGATTTTGGAATGTTGGGATTGTGTCATTTGTGTAAATGTTCTGAATTCCTAGATCAATGTTAACTTTAATTATTACCCTCACTGATTTCAGCCTTGGACTGCCTTTGAAGACTGTGGTAACTGGAGAAAGTATTGAAGGGAGCAACACCTAATTCCACCCCTGTGTCAGCTCTGGCAATGTCTGAGCCTTTATCCATCTACCCTGCCCCTCCCACCCACTTTCTTACTTAGCTAGGTGAGCATTCCAATTCAGAATTAAGATGCTCACCTTGAGGTTGAGTACTAGCATAAGCATTCACAAAGAAAAGCTGAAATTAGACATTTTTGAAAGCACTAAATCAGATTTAGCTGATGTTGATAATTGAAATCTGCCTGGGCAATTCAATTTTTACCAAGCTATTTTCCCATAAATTGAATGAAGTATATCTGAAGCTCTAATCATTTTATTAAAAATAATTATTGAACATATATTATATGTCAGACATTGTTCTATGAGATTGGAATATATTAGTTAAAGGAAAAAATAAATATCCCTGCCTTCACATGGAGCTTATCTAGCAAGGGAAGACAGATTTATAAAAAATAAATACATCAAATAATTAAATTATGTTCTTTGCTAGAGGTAATAAGCACCAGGAAAACAAAAATCAAAGGTAGAACATGGCAAAGATGGGTTGGGTATACAAAACGGAATTAAAATATTAAATAAAATCATTGGACAATATTCAGATGATTTGACATATCAAATATTTCTTTAAAATATTTTTGTTGAAATGCTATAAAATTAATAACATTTACATTTTCCCAACTCTTTCTGAACATATTGTGCTAAACGTGGTACCTTTAAGTGATGAGTATGATCATAATTGATAGTCATTTACAGTCATATTGATACCTTTGTTAATGTAATTCCCAAAAGATGAATACTCCACTGTGTAATAAAACCTTTTGCAAATCAGTAGTTTTCAATTTTCAAATGATTTGAAGAAAAACCTAATTGAACAGCTATGTTATAAGCCATTATAAATAAATTTTGATAGAACAGCAAACTACTTTTTCTCATATAACTCAGAGGTTCCAAGAATGGAATGCTACTGCCATTAACAAGTCTTTCCATTCCTATTTGGTTATTGATATGAACAGTTTAATATACTACTATGTATCTATCACCTATCTATGTATGTATCTTCCTATCTATCTTCCTGTATTTATGGAAATTGTAAACAATAATAGGGTTGATGTTGAATCATATTTTACATTGGGAATAATCAGTTACAGACACATTAACTAGCTAAAAAAGCCTAACTTATTTCATTAAAATATATCTTGAATCTTACTGTTTACACTTAATGATTAAGTAAATTATAAATGTTTTAGTTTTGATTAATTTTATAATGGTAATTATAGAATTAATTTAATCCTGAAAATATGTATAATATTTAAGCCTCATGGTCACAAGTAACTAAAATGAGCACTTCAGTTTATATATGTACTTATTTCTGTTATAAAAATGTAAGAAAGAAAATAAATAAAAGGGTTATGAAATTATAAATGTACTTATTAAAATGTACACCACTCATGGGGAGTGGTGGCAGCACGCTTGTAATCCCAGTACTTGGGGGATTGAGACAGGAGGATTGTAGGTTCCATGGCCAGCTTCGGCTACTTAGTGAGGTCCTCCACAACTTAGTGAGACCCTGTTTCAAAATAAAGAATAAAAAATAGGGCTGGGGGTGTAGCTCGGATATAGAATGTCCCTGGGTTCAATCCCCAGTATGGCAAAAAATATTAAATTAAATTCTGTGAAAGTGGAATAGAAAAGCAAACTCAGGAACTTTTTCAAAATATAAAAGTCTGTTATAGAAGAGTTATTTCATCTGTTTATAAAAGATAATGTTGAACATCAAATTGGTCTTCTCTATATTCCATTGAATATGTTCAAAACAGTCATATGTTATTTTAAATCAACATTTATGGCATGCTGTAAGTTACATTATCTAAAATTATTTACCTTTTTGTTGAAAAATTTTAACTGTTAAACACATGTTAGGGGACAGTTTTCAACATCATTTTGGAAAGAATGTCAGCAAAAATTTTGAAGACCACTAAACTATTGATTTGGACTTTATATTTTAACAATCCTATCCTTTCTTAGATTCTTTAACATTACATCATCTTTTTGTCTTCCAATCTCTGACCTCATTTCTACACATTTTCTTGCTTCTCTTTCTCATATCATTCCCAGATTGTGGGGACAAGTTTCTTTTCTCAAGCTTCTCACTCTTATATTTTACATGCATTCTCAAAATAATCCCAATTATTTTACTTTAACATTCAGTTCTGACCTTCCAGTAGATGTGTTTTAAATGTAACCTATGGTAGAATTAGTAATACTCTGAACTGCAGCAGTGCACTGGTATGGGTAACTCAAGTGTTCAACCTCTTATTCTCCAAACAAAAATATTCCTTCTTCATAATTTACTGTAAGTGTTTTTCCATTCTATAAGTAACAGTAGTGGGAAAATTTAATTTTCTTTCTCTTCTATACTCTATCATTGATTTCAGTCTTCAAAAAAATCTCTGAGCATTTATGTTTGGGGGAAAATATACACAGAAGAGTGAGAAAAGTGACTCAGTGGATGACTATTACTCCTCTCTTGAACTGATGCCCATATACTCAATAGGGAGCTTTAGAACCAGTGCGTAGTTCACACTTTAAGGAATGTTATGTAATGTGGATTTGTTACTACTCCTGAAATGAAATCTTTTAGAATTATCCATACCATAGTAAAATATCGATGAACTAGAAACCATCTGCCAAATCTTTCAAATAAACAGAATCATTTGTTGAAGCTTGAATCTAGAAGATAGCCAGGTGCAGTGGCACACATCTACAATCCCAAATACTTGGAAAGCTGAGGAAAGAGGATTGCAAGTTGGAGGCCAGTATGGGCAACTTAGGGAGACCCTGTCTCAAAATAAAAGGGCTAAGGATGTAGCTCAGTGCTAGAGTGCTTGCCTAGCATTCATGAGGCCCCAGTTAGATCACCAGTACCAAAAAAGAGGAGGAGGAGATAAATAAGAGAGAAAGCCTTATTTAGATGTCTTTTAAACCAATATCCTATATCTCCTTCTTTATGAAGATATATAAAGTGTTCATAAAACAACTATGAAAAATTTCCAATCAATGAAATGTACATTTTGAGAAAATATCTTTATTAAAATGGCAAAATATGTTGTTTAATGTGACACTACTTTGAAATAGTTTTTCTTTATTAACTCTATGTTTACCAGAGAACATATCATATTCTTAGCCAGTATAATTAATAAGACTTTGTTAAGTCTGTTTTCAATGTACAGAAAATTATCTACTCCATGCCAAAATGAATACCACTTAGAATTACTTATAAAAATTATTTCCCCCAAAATTAAGTATTTTAAAATTAACAAGAATAAATTAAGAATTCTAAATGAAATATGCCTTTAAGTTAAAACAAAAGGAATGGAAAATAAATATTGCAAACTTATATCATCAAAGATCTTGGCTAGCTGGGCATGGTGGTGCATGCCTATAATCCCAGTACTTGGGAGGCTGAGACAGGAAGATCGCAGGTTTGAGGTCAGCCTCAGCAACTTAATGAGACTCTCCGCAACATAGTGAGACCCTATTTCAAAACAAAAAAAAATTTAAAAAAGAGTTGGGGGTGTAGCTTGGAGGTAGAATGTCTCTGGGTTCAATCCCTAGTACTACAAAAAAAAATCTTAGCATGGAGATTAAAAAGAGCTCTTATTTACTATAAGATGAATACACTCAGATCTCCTGCATAATGACATTATTTATGCCACATTTTTGATGAAGGATATAGATTGCTTTTTCTGAGAAATTTAATTGTATGTAAAAATATGTTCTAATAGAGAAATAGGCTAGTCATTCGATATTTTTAACAGAACTAACATGCCTATAAATGTAGATTTAAATTTACGCAAGTAGTTTTTCATTTAAAAAATCGAAAAGGGATTAATTTACTGATTCAGAAAGCTAAGTATTTTTGGTTCAAATTATAACTAGGTTAAGTTTTTGTTAGTGTGTACAATTCCTCAGATAGGGACCAAGGTAATTAAGAAATATAAAAGTATAGTGTAACTTTATTTTTAATCACATCTTTAAGCTTTTACATATATTTTAAGTAAAATGTTTTGGGTCTTTAATATTAATCGTTAAATTTGAAAAGGGAAAGTAAAAGGAAAGAGTAAATATTTTCATATATCAAGATAAAAACTAGTTTATTTCTTTCAGAAACTAAAATAGACTCAATTTATCTAAGAACATTGTCAAATAAAGAGGCTTTATTAAATACACTTTGTCTTTTCTGAGCTATGGGACATATTACCTGCATTCTAACCCTAAATGTATCTTTATTCAAAATCCATTAGAGATATCCTATTATCTTTGTATTTCAATAAAATCTCATGTAATGAATATAACTCCCGAGCCCGGCGTGGTGGCGCACACTTGTAATCCCAGTACTTTGGGAGGCAGAGACCAGAGGATCCGGGTTCGCGGCCAGCCTCAGCTCTCTCTCTCTCTCTCTCTCTCTCTCTCTCTACCTAGCGAGGCCCTCCGCAACTTCGTGAGACCCGGTTTCAAAATAAAGTATAAAAAATAGGGCCGGGGGCGTAGCGCGGAGGTAGAACGCCCCTGCGTTCAATCCCTGGTACCGCAAAAAAAAAAAGAATATAACTCCCACATCCAAGACATACATGTCTTATGCATATGTGCCTAACAATAAAATAAGGAAAGAAATCCATAATTTTAAACTTCATATTTAAAGTTTAATAAAATGGTACAAACAGGCTCAAAGCAGGAATTACTTGATCATTAAATGATTTCCAATCTAATTCACAAACCAGAATAGACCTTATGAAGTATCCTGGGCAGTCACAAATGTCTTACATTTCACAGATGAAGTGTGCTGTTTTTCAATTGCATTGTATGATCCATTGAAACAGAAAAAGGACTTGAGGCTGAGTTCTCTACAGGAAGTTGTTTTCATGGCAGCCCACTCTTCAGCAAAATCTGAAGACAGGTGTGTGTTTGGAAGGGAGGTAATTTTTAACTTAGGAATCCATGAAAGTACTAGTAGAAAATAAATTCACTATATACAACTCATCAAGCACCATTTTAGTACATATTAACACATATATATTCTCAGCTATATCATAATCAACACAAAGTTCAAATATTAAGCAGTATAATTCTAGAACTAAACCCAAATTTCAATATTGAGAATATTTGATGAAACTACTAGTTTTAGAGAAGAAAAAATGTTTTTATCCTCTATCTGTCCAGAACTTGAATCAATGTGGTTTGTTGATGCTATTTGTCTCATTAGAAGAACTTTCTATCAGAGAAAAGATAATTAGATTTCTGCATGGGTTCATAATTCTACAATGTTTAAAATTTAAATCCAAGGTTACTTATCACTTTGTTTAGAGAGTTTTAGTTACTGTTCTTCCTAATTAGATACTACACATATCCTTAAAATTCTGGCAGGTTTACCTACTTCAGGGCATACTACAGAATTCCCTTTGTGTTCAAGCAGCTACTCTGTCTGCATTATTGTTGGGTGGCATATGGCTGCCTTAGCTAAGCATTCCAACTCAGCTCAGCATTCACTCTGTGCGTGTGTCTCTCTCTTGGCCTAAGGCCCTTGACTGGCCCTTTTTGCAGGGCCCTAAGTATCTTTCTAAAAACTAAAGATACTAATTTGAAAACTCTAAAATGAAAAAATGAGTACTATATTTGGGATGCAGTGTTTAGAGCCTTGCTTAGTCTCCAAAGTGAAGATTGGTTGGTTTTGGCCAGAGGTCCCAGAACACTGAGCTACAGGAGAGCTAGAGCTAAAAGATGTATCAGCTCAAGTGTCCTTCCTGCTGGGGCATCAGACTTAAGGGCTCGGAGAGAAAAACAGAACATGGCAGAAAATGTGGACACTAACACAGAGGAGTGGATTTGAAATCGAAAGCAGAGGGCAGCTCCTGGAGGCTGCCTCTAAAGGGCTGTAGGAACTGAGATATTCCATGGGGAGCCTGCAGGCCTGCCCATGGATGGGAAGGAGCTTTCAAGGGTACTGAACATACCTGGATACCAGCTTTCGGCACGGATGCTTGCAAGAATTTCCTGATTGAATCAACATCACTGACTCTATGTCACTTTTTTTGGTTGAACTGTCGAGTTCACTCACACCTCCAATTATAACTTCCCCACGGCATTATCAGCAACAGGGATCTTTGGTGCTCTGTGTGTGTGTGACTTTGTGCTATGCTTGCTTATATCACAAGGCTCATGGTCTTCAATTGACCAGCGAGGTTCAGATACAGTTCAGTAGAATTCAGAAAGACTTTTTAAAAGATCATTATCAACGAACCAAAACCAGGGTGGAGAAAATATTCAAAGCATGTTTAAATTCCATGGTTTTAGATAATATGAACTCAATTTCAACCCTCTGGGGAATATGTGAATTTTTATTTGGAAACTCTGAAGTAAAATTGGAACATTGTTATTTTGCTGTTCTCTGACATAGGGTAGGCCACAATATGGTTTGATGATTCTTTTACTTATTTCTAGTCAGCAATTCTTTTCTTTCCTTAAAAAAAAGTGTGGCTTTTTCATGAAATTTCCACCCCTTCACTTCATATTCTACTTTACAAAGAGAATAAAATCCACTAAACATTGATTTTATGCAACAAATATTTACTGAGCACTGAGTATGTATCATAATCTATGCTAGGTAAACAGGTACTGGTGATAAATATGAATTAGTCCTGGCTGGGAAAGACATTCTCTCTTAACAAGAGGCAAGGGACTAAAATGGAATAGTTCTTGGAAGCCCTTTCTCTGTCCCTGATTTGGATATTTTGTGTGGGGAGTGGTGTGAGGGGGTACTGGGGATTGAACCCAGGGGCATTCTACCTCTGAGCTACACTCCCATTTCTATTTTTTTTTTTAATTTTGAAACAGGGTCCCACTAAGTTGCAGAGGGCCTCACTAAGTTGCTGAAATTGGCCGCAAACCTGTGATCTTCCTGTTTAAGCCTCCCAAGCACTGGAATTACAAGTGTGTGCCACCACACCTGGCAGTCAAAGGAGGGCCGGGTGTGAGCAGAAAGGATGTTCCAGGCAGAGTTAGCAGCACAAGCAGAGATTCAGAGAGAAAAAGAGTAAGAGAGAAGTTACACATAATTAGTGTTCCAGGGGGAAAAAAAAAGGATATGAATAAAGAAGTTCAGAGAAGCTCTTTCACTTCTCCGTGCAAATCTCTGCAAGAGCTCTCCATTTCCCTCTTACTGCAAACCAAAACCCTCAGAATGACCCTCAAGATTTCATGGTCAGGGCTTAGACTGCTGCTCTGATTTTACCTCCTGCTACTCTACCCTCACTCTCTCTGCTCCAGCCACAGTGACCTAACATTTTCTTTTTTTAGCGGGGGCAGTACTGGGGATTTAACCCAGGGTGTTCTACCTCCAAGGTACACTCTCACACCTTTTTTATTTTTTGTTTTGAAATAGGATCTTGCTAAGTTTCTGAGGCTGGCCTCCATCCTGTCATCCTTCTGTCTCAGCCTGCCAAATCCTGGGATTACAGGAATGTGCCAGTGTGCCCGGCTATGACCTATCTTTTATTCCTCAAATATCCTTAGGCTGATATTGCTTCAGGGCCTTTGCACTTGCTGTTTCCTCCACCTGGAATACTCATGGCACACATATCAACATGGCTTGCTCTTTCCTACTTTCTTCTGGTTTCTGCTGAAATATTATCTTCTGACTGAGAATGTCCATAACTACCCTATGCAAAACTGCAAATTCCAACCACCTTCTCCCAGCACTCTGTATACTCTTTGTATTGTTAATTTTCTCTATAGCATGTGTCACTATCCTGTGTTATAGGTTTGCATGTTTATTGTTTACATTTTTATTTATAGTCAATCTTCTCCTGTGAGTGAATTTGTCTACTTTCTTTAACTGATATATCCCTAAGGTCTTAGTGCTCTTTGTTTCACTGTTAGATCTCTAGCACTCTAACCCGAATCAAAAGGTTCAGAGAAAATATTTGTTGCTAAAATTAGTGAATCAAAAAGGAGAATATAAGTCATCCAGATTTGGGGGCGCCATGGAAAACACATGTTATTAACTTTGATTTGCTTCTTTTCTCTACATTTCCAAGTTTAACCAAATCTTTATCCATTCTTTCCTTTTTTCAGGATTATAGGTTGTGGTGGGCATGTGGCTAGAGAAGTGGGCTACTCATAAATTATCTTCTTGCTGTATAAAAGGATTTAGGCTATGTGGAAGTATTTATAGCAACTCACATTCTTGAAAGATAACTTTCCCTTCAGTGAAGAGAATGGATTTGGAGTAGGGGAGAGTATAGGAAAGAAGACCCATGAGGAGGTCATTGCAAGAATCTAAGTGAGAAATTATTAGGACCTTAACTAAATAAATGACAGTTATAATTGAGGGAAAGCTGTTGATTGAGACCTTGATTGATTGTGAGGGAAAACTCTGAAAGACTTAGTACAAGATCGGACAAAGGATATGAAAGAGAGGACATGTTCTGTAATGCTTCCAAACCTATGTTACGGGGATAGGCAGAAAGAGGAAGTGGATTAATGGCAAGTAACTCCAGTGAACTTATTGGACATACTGAATCTGAGGTACCTGTATAGATAGAGGAACTTGGTTATGTGTATGTGCATCAGCCAGAGAAGAAAAAACCACTATGAAATGAGTGTGTAGGGGAAAAAAAGGCTAAGAGCTTCATAAGATGAGGATGGAAACCTGAGCAAAGTGCTACAGAGGAACCACGCAGGATGCATACTAAAATGATACTACTATATTTGACAATCCTGAGAACAATGGTGCCATTTGACAGAGCCATTTCAACAGACTGACAAGGACAGAGACAAATCCCACTTGGCTGAAGAATTGTTGCAGTTACCATTTTCTGCATATTTATTGTTAGGATTTTTTTTCTGCATCCTCTTTGAGCATAAATCCATTTGATTCTCACAACTATTTAAGGAGGGAGGTGTTATTACCATCATCATCCTTATTTTTGAACCATAGAGAAGATAGTATCTCACACAAGATCACATAGCTTAAGTAAAGTAGCAGAAGCAGAACTTTACTGGCCCATCTGTGGCCAGGACTCATATGACTACCTACCATGCTCTTCTGCTCTCTGATGGATGAAAAATAAGCAAGCAGAAGCAACGAATGTGTGCACCTCTTTCAAATATTTAAAATTTTAAAAAAACAGAAAATACAGTGAAGAAAGGAGGTGGGATTAAAGGAATTTTATTTTTAGGTTGAGTAATACTTAATAATGTGCTTATAATGAGGAGAACTAAGTGGGAGAAAAGATCAAATATGTGAAAGAAGTAAAGAGAAGCGAACAAAGGGTATATTCCAGATGTTACTATAAACACAAAATGAAAGATTAGTCATGAAGAAAACATGTGAGAAATAACTTACATGAGTTTCACCCAGATATATCCAATTATTTCAACCCTCATACTGACCTTCCAGGATGAGTTCTGTGATTCCCATTTTATTTGTGAAGAGTGAAGACTAAGTTACTGTAGCTAGAGGGAGTCAGGACTCAGATGTCCAGCTCCGAATTCCATGTTTCTGTTCTACTAAAGTCTTCTTCTTCACAAGAAAACAAAACAACCTCAAAACTTAATTTTGTGTGTATGTGTGTGTGTGTGTGTGGTACTGGGGACCAAACCCAGGGGCATTCTACTTCTTTTTTTTTTTTTTGCGGTACCGGGGATTGAACGCAGGGGCGTTCTACCTCCGCACTACACCCCCGGCCCTATTTTTTTTATGCTTTATTTTGAGACCGGGTCTCATGAAGTTGCAGAGGGCCTCACTAAGTGGAGAGAGAGAGAGAGAGAGAGAGAGAG
>PVJS01026822.1:0-26706 GCA_004027185.1 Glis glis | reverse complement strand
TCTCTCTCTCTCTCTCTCTCTCTCTCTCTCTCTCTCTCTACTTAGTGAGGCCCTCCGCAACTTCGTGAGACCCGGTTTCAAAATAAAGTATACAAAAATAGGGCCGGGGGTGTAGCGCAGAGGTAGAATGCCCCTGAGTTCAATCCCCGGTACTGCAAAAAAAAAAAAAAAAGAGTGACTAGATATGCCCATTTAACCCCAAATTCGAAACCAGATATTCACTGTAACATAATCTCACAGCAGGTAAGACAACTGTTTGCAATATCTGAATCTCATGGAGTTATTTTCTTGTTCTACTATTCCAACTACAATGTACTACATCTCCATTTTTAAACTAACATCCAATCTACATATTCGCATGTATAATAATGACTTTAGTTAAGGAAGTTGAAGCGAAGAGGAATATTTATTGGAATCAATATTATATAATAAAAAGTCCCCATGCTTTTGGAGTCAGGAAATTCTGGGTTCAAATGCCTATTTGTGTGAATTTGTGTAACCTACTTTGCTTTAAAAGAGAATTTCTTCTTCCAAAAGGTGAATTGGGGATAATGGAGCCTATGACACACTACATGGCTCCCACATGCATGCCTGCCTTCTGAGGCTAAGGCTGCCAAAATGCTCTTTCTGCAAAAAATTGTTACTTTGTTCTATAAACTCCCAATGAAACCATTCATGGGCAAGTAAGTTTATCTCTGAGATAGAATCCATGGAACAATGAACAGGAGGAATAATCCTTATGATATAAACATATATGGACCCAATGAGACTCACTTTCAGGATTAAGAATGCTTAGTGCACAAGAGAGGTGGTCTCTAAGCTCTGGCTGTACACTGAAATCAACTGAGCAATTATTTAAGAATCTGTAATTTACTTTACTTCTCAGGCTTGGAAATTCTAAGATAATATTGGGATTCAAAATAACTGAATCTAAGATGGCCAAAAACATACCAAGTGTCATTAGTACCACATACTTATAACAACCTTAAAAATCATTTTTATTATTGTTAAAAAATCACTACAGCTTACAAAAGTGTGTGTTGCCTTATAATCACAGATTTGTCCTCCCTAGGCATCTACAATGTTTAGTGTTCAATTGCCATCTGTATGGTGATGACTCTCAAAATCCCCTTTTTTGTAATTCTGTCTTAAGACACATTGTTCCCTATCACTTTATGAGAAAAATGCTCATTACATTTGACAAGTCACTTTTGCATATTATCATATGTATATCTATATCTATAGATGCGAAGCACATACTTATTGATAATAATCTCCCAATGTAGCTGTGTTATTTTGGCTTTTCCAGAGCACCATTATTTGAAAGAGCTGTTCCATTTCAGAGTTCCTCATAAACACTTATTGATAAGTGCAATAATGGAGCTGTTCGTAGGACACATTACCTTTTGTAATTTTAAATCTCTCAAATAAAGCTAATTTAAAGAATTAAAACAATTAAATTAATGGCCAGTGTCACTTCAGAACAAATTGTTCTGGTCAATTATGTCATTCTGTAAAAGACTAAAATATTTCAGTTGGCTAAAATCAAAAATATCAACAAGTCAGGCATGGTGGCACACACCTGTAATCCCAGTGCTTGGGAGGCTGAGACAGGAGGATAGCAAGTTTGAAGACAGCCTCAGCAACATAGTGAGATTCTCAGCAACCTAGTAAGAGCCTATTTCAAAACAAAAAAATAAAAAAGGGAGGAGGGTGTGGCTCAGAGGTAGAATACCCCTGGATTCAATCCCCAGTACCACCAAAAACAAAACAACATGTTATAGTTATATATAAAATGCCCCCTAAAGAGCTCATTTATTAATGTTTGAAGCTAATATAATTGAGTCTTGAGGGTAGTAATCCCAATCTGGGTGGTGGTATGGTCTGGTAGGGTCTGGCTGGGGGTGCAGTCTTGGGGATTATATATGGTTCCTCCTTCTCCTGCTCTCTCTCTTGTTTCAGGCCTCCATGATGTAAGGAGTACAGCCCATGTGCTCTCCCTCTCTCTGCCTCCCACTGCCATGCTCTGAGATCTGCAGTCCCTAGCCTCACATGGACTGAACCCAGAACTGTAAGAAAATAAATCTTCTTTGCTCTAAGTTATGTGGTCAATCTTTTAGATTATAGTTGTAGAGAAGGCTGTCCAGAACATAACAACAAATACACACATACACACACACACACACACACACACACACACACACACATAAATGCCTTCCTTTGAGCTAAACAAATCCTAATCAACTTCTAATGTCTATTTCATGTCCCACTTCTTCCATATCTTCCCTAACCATTTACTTCAACCCACAAGGACCACTAACATTAGAAGTATAACCAGCCTTCCTGCCTACACAACATATTTGGCACTTAAAGAATACCCAGTTAAAGCTTCATCTGATGGATGAAGTATAGACACAGAAAAGGCATTGTGATCAAAGCAGGGTCTCGTAGATATTTGGTGAAAAAACTAAACCTACTAGAATGTAGGGGGTTTCTGGTCAAGTTTTTTCCCTACTACACACTCTGTCTCTGGACACTGCTTTGTATATTTTTCCTTGTGTGTATTTTTTGTCTCTCAAAATGAAAACCTCTTTGAGGAAAGAAGGATGGGATGTTGGAGGTGAGCTGGGAAGGAAAGTATCAGGCATCCTACCAGATGCTTTACTTCCATCACTTATTGTACTGTCACAGTAACCCTTAGTTTACAGATGAGGATCTCAGACTCAGAGAACTTACATTCATTGTTCAAGACTACTCAGGACATTTTGGCCACCTTGGGAAAATAATTGGTATTGTTCTGTGTGTACTGTAAGAAAACCAGTATATGACTATTTCCCCCACTCCCTAAGATGTTAAGAACCTACCCCCATTTATTTATAGCACTTTCTTACTCTTAAAAACTGTCCTGTGAAATTACAAGTTCTTAAAAACATAACAGTGGAAAAATAGAGTAGGAAATTTTTAATCACAATATTTACTGTATAGCAACAAAGAATATTAAAAGGATCTTTGAAATAAAGGGAAACGGGGCAATCCTTTTTGTCCTAATTGGCACCATTGTTGGCAGTTGTGAGGTACATTAGATGCTCACACATTATGCTTCTATTATGCAGCTAGACCATTATCAATAAAGGGAAAAAGAACATATTTGCTAAGATTTCCATTAAGTAAATAGGTCTCATGAAGGAATGCAAAGGGACATTTTTGCTAATGCCTTTTCCTTTGTGAGAATGCAAAACAAGATTTTTTTCTGAATATGAAAATAAGCCAGCAATGTGGCCTGTTGATTGCTTGTTATCATCAAGTGACAGAAGTTTTATGTTTCTCCTTTAGCCCTGGGTAAATTGAGGGCTATTTCTTTGCTTATGATTGGCTATGATAATGATGGATACAGCAATGTTTCTTTTTTTATTTTAATTTCTTTACAAAATACAATATATATCTTTCTATGTATATTTACCTCTAAAATTATTTAACAACTTATGCAATATAGCACAAATTATAAACTAGATCAAAATCTTTATTTTAAACACTATGGTATAGGTTTTTTCTAATCTTAATTTAGAATCAATTTATAATATAATTTTAAATCATTTAGGACTTATTTTTTACTTTAAATTATTATTGATTGAAAGAAACAAACAAAAACAAGAAAGAACCCTGAAATTATAAAAGAAGAAAGAAGATCTAAAAGACCTTAATTCTGGTGATTTAGTTCTAGGAAAAAAAAATTATATATGAAATGAACTGAGAAGAATCTGAAAATTTGCAGAAAATACCAATTCCCCAAATTATATATTCTTTATCCAGACTAGTACTTGCTCCCACATAAAAATCTTGCTCCAGTAAGAGCAAGGGTAACATAAATCATAGGATCTAAATATGGAAAAAACCTAATTATCTTCCACACCCCCACTCTATTCAAGCTTTGCCACAGAACATTTTTCTCATGAGGCAATGCTAAATGTCTCAGTGCACAGCCTTGCAGCTGAAAAAAAAAATTCTTTTAACAATGTCACTAAGAGTTCAGTACAGAAAAATAAAATCATCATCTCAGTCAAGCTTTATATTTTGTAGAATATTCTGAGATACTAAAAAAACACTGCAGGAATAAAGTATACATAAACCTCTAAAAATGCAGCTTTAAAAAATAACTTGAATTCATTGGCAGTTTATCTCACAGAAACTAATAAGACATAGTTATATGAAGGTCTAAGTATATATACAAATTGGTCAATTTCTTCAAAAATTTTACTCTTGAAAACTTTTAAATTTTACTCTGAGTAGATAAGAACTTTATTAACCAAATCCTATTTTAAATGCAATAGGCAAGATTATACTTACAGAGAACCTTAGATTGAATTCTGGAAAGGATAAACAAACAATAGACCCATTTAAAAGTATATAAATGCACACTTTTTACACATTTTAATGTTTCCATATGCAATTAAAAAAGGAAAGAATGAAGACAAAGAGACACATTTGGTGGCTACTGCAATCATCCATGTAAAAAAGTATGAGTGCCTAGCTGTGCAAGTGAGGACATGCTGAATCCAGGAAGCATTGACAATGAAGTGCCTCCACAGCTGGAAGAATGCTGCTCCATGGAAGGGAGTGAGGGGAGGAAGAAGTCAAAGACAAACCCAAGATTCGGAATCCAAGTGACTGGAGAATATCAGTGGCCTGAGGAAGTATAAAAAAGAGTGCTAGCCGGGCGTGGTGGCGCACGCTTGTAATCCCAGCACTTTGGGAGGCGGAGACTGGAGGATCCGGGTTCGCGGCCAGCCTCAGCTCTCTCTCTCTCTCTCTCTCTCTCTCTCCTTAGTGAGGCCCTCTGCAACTTCGTGAGACCAGGTTTCAAAATAAAGTATAAAAAATAGGGCCGGGGGTGTAGCGCGGAGGTAGAACACCCCTGGGTTCAATCCCCAGTACGAAAAAAAAAAGAGTGCTGCTTGGACACATTGATCTTGAGGGGCTGAAGGGAATTTTGATGGTGCAGAGAAAACTAGAAATTGAGAAATCATGTGTTCACAGGAATCAGAGATAAGGACTTATCAATCACGTGTACAGAGGCAATTTCTTGAGCCATTGGTTTGCAGGCAATGGAGACGAGAGAGGCCTAGAGTTGTAACCAAAAAACTGGGAGGCAAATGGTTTCTGGATTCTGGACCACGGTGAGAAAACTGGAAGAGTGGTATGTTTGGAGTGGGGAAGCAGGTAGGTAGGCGGATTGCTATACCCTGCTCTAAAATATCTGTTTTAAACATTTCTCTATTGCCAAAAAAAATTGCTATGTGTCTTTGTAATACAGTTAATTGAGAGGACTGTCTCATTCTTGGCATGGTTCAAGCAGGGCAAAGAGTGAGTCCTTGGGGGCACGATCTGGCTCTGAATGGTACAAAGTGCCAACATCGGACAAAGGCAAGAGTTATCCCATGGGTCACAACAGATACTGGGGAATTGAGCACAAGACATTGTTACTGCTGCTGAGTCACAGTGTGTTAAAAGAGAAGGAGAATAGAAAAATACACTCACTGGTTCTGATTGAAAGCACTCAAAAGTCAGATCCAGAAACTGTTACATAGCAGGAAAAAAAAACGGCCTCAATGAAAAAGAAAGAAAAACAATTTTAACTCTAAAAACTGGGACTATGTGATCTATTATTTTCCTTGAAACTGCAGGCTCAGTGTGAACAGCCTAAATTTCACTGGACAGAATTTTCTTTTTTCCTCAGGCTCCGCCTCAGGAGCAGAAACAGATGCATCCACTACCCAGGGTCCTACCGGAGTAGCTGGACAGAAATAAGCAACACGTTTTTTATTTCTTGTGGATTTAGTTTCTTTTTGGGGGATCGCGGTCACCAGTTGGGGAGAGATGTGCCCTATTCATAGTGGTCCCTCCACTGACATTCCTGACCTTGAGAAGAAAGGGCAGTTTCCCATGAGGGACCATGTTTGTGACACATTAGATAACCACAGAACAGTGGTTGAGAAAATCCCCCTCACATAAGAAATGCTTTATCTCCCCCCTCAAGGGGAATTTTCCTTCCTTCCTTCTTTCCTTCCTTCCTTCCTTCCTTTCTTCCTTCCTTCCTTCCTTCCTTCCTTCCTTCCTTCCTTCTTTCCTTCCTTCCTTCCTTTTTTTTAATCTTCCCTGGGGATTGAATCCAAGGGGGTTCTACCTCTGAGCTATACCCTCAGGCCTCACTAAGTTGCTGAGGCTGGCCTTGAACCTGTCTCTGTTTCCCACTGGGATTACAAGTGTTTGCCATTACACATGACTCTCCTTCCAGAAAATGGTAGAGTAAGAGCGTATTTTAAATCTTCAGGACACTTCACAAAAGAAGAAATACAAATGGCCAATAAATATATGAAAAAATGTTCAACATCATTAGCAATCAGAGATGCAAATCAAAACTACCCTGAGATTTCACCTAACCCCAATTATGCTAAGTGAGATTAGTCAGTCACAAAAAGTGAAGGGTCAGCCATTGTCCCTCATATGTGGAAGCTAGGGAGAAATTGGGACATAGGAAGGACTTCAAACAAAGGAGGAGAAACCTTAGTAGAGTGTAGTAGGGGACTTAACTGAGGGAGAGGGGAGGGGGGAAGAGGGAAACACCTCAATGGACATGATGTACATACACAAACTTATCAAAGCCAATCACTGTGCTCAGCACTGGATGGTGGGGAAGGGGAGGGAATGGGGTGGGAATTGAGGGAGGGCTCAAGGAGTACTGTGTGCATGTATGCCTCTGTCACCCTGAACTTCATCAAGATGTATGATTACAGTGCACCAATAAAAAAAAAATCTTCATGTCCAGAAGGTGCTTTTCAAACTGTTAAAATTAAACCCAATAGAGCTGTAAAGTTTCACCCAAAATTTATTGGCCAACTTCTCAGAGGGAAAAAATATCTAAATGACTTGTCTTTTTCTAACCTTTTCTAATAATAATAATAATAATAATAATAATAAGAAGAAGAAGAAGAAGAAGAAGAAGCAGCAGCAGCAGCAGCAGCAGCAGTAGTAGTCAGGCATAGTGGTGCATACTTGTAATCCCAGTACTTGGGAGGCTGAGACAGAATAGCAGGTTCAAAGCTAGACTCAGCAACTTAGTGAGAACCTGTTTCAAAATAAAATAGGACTGGGGACATATATCAGAGATAGAATGTCCCTGGGTTCAATCTCTAGCACCACAAAAAAAAGAAAGAAAAAAAATAGATTTAAGCTAATGAGAAAAGTCTGCATGTCAGAGCTTCTGTTCACTGAATACAACACCTCCAAGGACCTTAAAGTTGGAACTAGATGTCCACTATTCAAGATCCCTTCCCACTAAGACCCTACAGTTTGAGACTTATATGAGGACAGTTCTCTAGGGAGGTGAGCTGGGCCATGCCATCCGTTAGGCTTGGTCATAGGAGTCTTTCCTCACAAATGACCCAAGGATGTACACGCTGTCGCTCCTCTCCTTCTCACCTCCAGATGGAGCTTCTGCTGCCAGGGCCCCCGCCTCACCCACAGGAGCAAGTAACAAGCATGGAGGCCAGTTTTGCACTATTTGCTGGAAAATGTCTACAAGCCCATGGCCAGATGCTTTTCTCTATGTTTAAGGGTGACCTTTATGCTACCTATATTCCTGAGTGAGTGGGCTACAGTAGAATTCAGGGCCACCATGTTGCTGTGATTGGTCATGCACTGTTTATTCTAACATAGTAAAGAGGGACTTCAACTCTCTAGTCACTATTTTAAGATCTATTCCTGGCTAGCAAGACTCATAAAGTGTTCCTTATGCTCCTCTCGGGAGTGATTTGCATAGGCAACTGGTGATCATTAATTGGGTGACTGCAAATGTAGGCAAATGGGGGATAAATAACTGGAGAGCTTTCTCTTTTAATCAAACTGCTCACCTCTAGATTCAGAGGAAAGAAGTTCTTGTCTCCATGGGCCATTTGCTCTGGGGTGGAATTTTATATATAAAGCAATATATCTTGCTCTTCCATATGCAGAAGATAGAATTGGAACAAGAAGGAAAAAAGTGAAATACCTGAGGTAGGTGCCCTTCGATGAAAAAAAAACAGCAAAGGTAATTTTTAGACACATCGGATAACAGAAATAAGGAACAAAAATATAAATTTCTATTCTCAGACATAATAAACATTCATTGCACTCCTACCACGTGAGGCACCAGACTAAGCCTGTTACAAAAATTATCTCTTTTAGCAATTATAATCATCCTACAGAGTAGTTACTAAGATGATCTTTATTTTATACATGAAGAAATTGAGGCTTGAGGTTAAACAATTTTCTCGAAGTCACACAGCTATAAAAGCAGCAAGCCAGGTAGTCTTTTCAACCTTGAAGAAGGGAGTTCAGTCCTGCCAGAAGGCACATTGAAAAGACATGGAGGTTACTCGCACTCCTTGAGCATTTTCTAGATGCCAAGAGCTTTATTGGACACTTTACATCCCTTTTTTGTGTGATTCCCAGGGCAGTTCCCAGAGAGATTATCATTACCTCCAATTACAGAAGAGACTGCATGGGGCTCTGCCAGTCCTGAGGCCCTCCACAGCTTCTGCCTTAGGTCAGCTCATCCTGCCATGAGAGGCCCACAGGTCTCAAACACTCAGCCTCTGAATGGCCTAACTTTGCTGTGTCTTTTAGTTTTTCTCCTCCTCCTCCTCCATCATAGTATCTGGAAAGGGGGTAGATTTTTCTTCCCCTATTTCAAATCTTCTTTTTCTCTCCCTCTATAAAGACTTAAGTGAAAAATATTTCCCCCTCTGTGCTCAGTTGTTCTACAGGGGAAGAAAAAGATATTTAGAAGATCCTTTCTCAAGAAAATAGCCCAACTTCTATGGTTACTATTGTGTTCTTTCATCCCATTCTTGAGTGAGAGAAATGAAATGTGATCATCTTTCTCACAACAAATTCTAATCACCACCCCTTCCTATTACCCTAAGCAGATAGATGCATGGATTGATTAGAATGGATTTGTTTCCAAAACGGCAAAAGAGAAGTTCATATTCATGTTTAAATATCACTTTCAACATGTAGGCATTAGTCTCCTCCTATAGGCTGGTGGACTATGGAGCTGAACCTGATTCTTCTTTGTACTTCCTCTTAAAGTTAGATGTTCTATAAATGTTTACTGAGTGGACTGCTGTTGAGTGTTATCTGGGCAGAAAATGTTATTTGATCCAATGTTTGCAAATAATACAATAGTACCAATTAGTTCATCAGAATAACTATGTCAGGCCGGGCGTGGTGGCGCATGCTTGTAATCCCAGTACTTTGGGAGGTGGAGACCGACCGTAGGATCCGGGTTCGCAGCCAGCCTCAGCTCTCCCTCTCTCTCTCCCTGTCCCTCTCTCTCTCTCTCTCTCTACTTAGTGAGGCCCTCCGCAACTTCGTGAGACCCGGTTTCAAAATAAAGTATAAAAAATAGGGCCGGGGGTGTAGCGCGGAGGTAGACGCCCCTGGGTTCAATCCCCAGTACCTCAAAAAAAAAAAAAAAAAAAGAATAACTATGTCAGGGTTGGTCAAAGGATAAGGGCACTATATATGAATTCCATGGGAACAAGGCCTTGTTTTGCTATGCAAGCACATAGGACAGGGACAAGGGTAGCATAATACTTTAGTAAATAATAATTGAATGAATGACTCAGGAAGCAAGCAACTCTTCCCAGAGGAATCAAAAGACAAAAATCTAAGCTATGATAAAATATTGGAAGAGGGGCCTGATTAGGTTATGGGGTAGGCAGCACCCAGGAGAAGGCCCTGGGAAGTGGAAAGAGACATAAGAGCACACAGTATCTAGGGAAGAGCAAGACAGAACCTAATGAGAAAAGCAACAATTAAACAGACCCAAGACTTTGAATTGCAAGAGTATTAATTTCCTTCAGATTTTCCCAAGATGAGTTATTAGCTTCTTATTTAAGGATAGTAAAAGAGGATAGAGAGTCTGCTTTCTAGTAAGGAATTATATTTTGTTGGAACAGGTCTCAAAGAATGTCTCACGATTCCCCATGCCAATTGTTCACGTCTGAAGAAAACTACTTATGGAACTACATAAACAAGCAGTGTTATCATGTACAGGGAGTTTAATGCCCCTTAACCTAATGCAGTGTTGGAAATGTCTTCTCTTCACAAAGAATATTAAATCAATAGTTATAAGATATTCCTGCAGGCCAAGTCACAAAGTAAAAAGGAATGTTCCCATTTTTCAAACGGCCAAAAGGATGTTAAACATAAATTCTATGCTGAAATGAATACAGTAAGTTAACTTTGTTTCGATCGCACACTCCTTCTGTGTGTACACAAGAAACACACCAAGCACATACACCTTGTGTCATTCATTCAATTATTATTTACTAAAGGAAAGGAAGTAAAAGCTTCCTTTCCTTGAGAAGGTCTGCTATGCTTTTCTTCCTTCTGATAGGCCTGAGGCCTTTTTATGGCTCCAGGCCAAGAACTTTTCCAGGTTGCCACTGAGAGAAAAGATGTTAATTATCTAGTTAGCACTTTCTTTTCAGACTCTCAGTACTAACTGCACTTAATTTCTCTGCCAAGATAATTCTCGGTCTGTTATCAGAGCTCTGAAGCCCGTATGCTATCATTCTCACTCACAGCTGTGAATTATCCTGCTCAAAATATAAAGGAAGAAGGACAGTGCAAACCAAGTAAGTGCACTACATAGCTCTCTAGTTAAGAATTAATGAAACGCCAAGGAGGGACAAGGGCATGATTTCTCCTGGGCCTATGTGAATTCCTTCATTCATCTGCAATATGACTCTCCTCTTAACATGCTGTTCACAAAATCAGGGTTCTTGTGGTGCATGAATTAGGAATGAAAAGTAAATAGCTACTTGTAGAATATTTTGCTTGAAGAAGATATGGTCCTATTCACAGGTGCCATTCCCACTACATGTTGGGGACAGCAATGTCACCATGACTGTTGATGTTCCCAAGAGAATTTAGAGTGAAATGGCAAGACACAAACAATTTAGTAGTTTAGACTAGGGTTGAGTCACGTATAAGCATTTTAAACTTGTAATTAGTTAAAAAAAACACTCAATTTTTCTATAAGACTTTACCTTAGAATTCCAATAGCAAGTCTAATAAGAATCCTAAGTGCTTTGCATTTGGGAAGCTCTGTGTTCAAACCTCAGCACGAAGAAAGAAAGAGGGCTGGACGTGGTGGCCCATGCTTGTAATCCCAGCAACTCAGGAGGCTGAGACAGAAGAATTGTAGGTTCGAGGCCAACCTCAGCAACTTAGTGAGGCCCTGTTTCAAAATAAAAAATAATAATTTTCAAAAAAGGGCTGGGGATGTAGCTCAGAGGTAGGATGTCCCTGAGTTCAATCCCCAGTTCCAAAATTAATTAATTAATTAATTAATTAAATTAAAAATAAAATACAATAAATAATTTTTTTAAAGTATAATAACATAATAGGGCTGGAGAAGTAGTTTGGTGGTAGAGCACGTACCTACCATGTATGTACCAAAAAGAAAGAAAAAAAAAGAAACTTGGAAGGAAGGAAGGAGAGAAAGAGAAAGGAAAAAAAGGAGGCAAGAAACCGAAGAATTTCTGAAAAGACAGAAGAGTCATAAAATAAATTTAAAAGAAGAACAACGTGACACAGTACAAGAGCACATGACTGGGAGTTAGAGGCCAGGGTGGAAGTCGAACCCGTGCGGCCACCTGTAGACTATACTGAGTGGTTACTTGGATACCTACGTTCCTTAGGGAGACATAATAATTTTTAAGGTACCCTTTTAAACTCCATGGTTTTATAGATTCTCATTATATTTCTTTTTTTTCTAACTAACATAGAGTTTTCATTCAACCTTGGGTATTTATACAAGATGAGGTTCTCAAAATGCTTAATTTTAGCAATTTCCCTATATAATTTTCTTGTGTAATTTCATTTTCAAATTCAAACAGTTTTTCTTAAATCTTATCAAAACTCCCATGGTTCCTTCAAAAGTCAAATGAGAAATATCCTACCATGATTTTTTAAGTTGTACTACACATGTTAAAATTTTTAAAATGCCCCAAACTTTAAACATTTTCTTCTGTGTTGGTAACTGACAGACAAATTGCATTCTCATTGTAATTCTTCTCATTTAAAGCTGCAAGAACAGCTACAATTGGCAGACATACATTTTCCTCACTTTGGTATGGAGGGTAGGATAAAAGAGCTGTATGTTAACAAGGCCAAGTTGTGCTAAAGAACTCAGGGCATAGTGAGCAGAGCCAAGAGGGTGTACAACAAGGCACTCATCAATAGAACTCTGGACTTTTTGTTTTATTTTTAATGTCATTATTCATGTTCAAAAATTATTGTTGTGTGTTGGTCAGGTTCATTTGAAAGAAAATCCTGACATTTTTGTTTATAGATGATAAAATGTGGACTATTACTTCCAACATATTCATTCTTAGTGAGCTAATGAGAGGAAGTCTCATAACAGAAAATGTTGAGCAAAGAATACCTCCAAAACTACTTTCTAAGTAGATAACTCAGAAGATTAGAAATTACAAAAACAGCCGGGTGGGCGTGGTGGCACATGCTTGTAATCCCAGTACTTTGGGAGGCGAAGACCGGAGGATCTGGGTTCGCAGCCAGTCTCAGCTCGCTCTCGCTCTCTCTCTCTCTCTCTCTCTCTCTCTCTCTCTCTACTTAGTGAGGCCCTCTGCAACTTCGTGAGACCCGGTTTCAAACTAAAGTATAAAAAAATAGGGCCGGGGGTGTAGCGCGGAAGTAGAACACCCCTGCGTTCAATCCCCGGTACCGCAAAAAAAAAAGAAATTACAAAAACATTTGCTACTTTTTCTTGATTAAAATTCTATATGTTGCCTGTGCGATCCATCAGATCTCAGAAACTTCAGGACAACACAGAGATCACAGGTATCTTTTAGTTATGAATTGTTGACATTCAGTGAATCAAGGAGTAAATGAATGGATGAATGATAGACAAACTGATTGACCAAGGTCAGAATGATCCAGGGACAGATTGATCAGTTCACCTAGGTGAATCATCTAGTTTTACCAAATATGTCATATTTTTCCTTTCCCTATGGAAAGCAAAGATAACGAAATACTGCCAGGTATTATGTGACATATGCTGGTAATCCCAGTAATTGAGAGGCGGTAACAGGAAGATCACAGGTTCAAAATCAAAACAGTAGCTTAGGGAGACTCTGTTTCAAAATACAAAAAAAAATTAAAAGGACTGCAAGAACATCCCTGTGTCCAATCCCCAGTACCACCAAAAAAATAAAATAAAATATTACACAGTGAATTGCAAAAGTACTAGAGAACACGAGAACATTCTTTGCTAGCAAAAGAAAAAGAGAAGAAAATATTGAATGATGCTGGTTTAGTTACTCAACTGAGTGAATACTGACTGGCTGCCTGCTAGGATATGAGCACCAGGGTGTGGATGCAGAGATAAGAAATGTACAGTCCTTGCCTTGGAACGAGTTTTCCGGCTACTTAGCTAACATATGTAATGATATGTGTTCATGTATAAAAATAACAACAAAAGGAGACAAATATGTAATTTCTAAAGCAGAGTTATTTAGAAGTACTATGAGATCTCATAAAAGTAGAGCAATAAGAATGGAAGTGGTGTGTCATCTAAGAATGTGTAGGAATTCTGACAAGTGTTCAATGAGCAAAAGGAAATTGATCAAGGGGGAGGCACCTGCTCAGGCATGACGTTCAGTGGATATGCCTCGGTTCAGCCATGTTAAGTTCAGTTCAGTTTAAATACTGAGATACCTCCACCCACGTTAGGTGGTAAGTGATCTCTGCCTCAACCTTGTCCAGGTCCCTCTCCCATCCCACCTGCACATGCTTCCTTCATGTGACCTACCACAAGCAACTCATATTTTCATGCATGGTTCCCTAACACCCTGCTCCAGCATATAATCTGTTCTTGTACTTTATGGGCCTTTAAACACATCACATATCAACCTTTGGCTAGGCCTTTAAGAGAGAAAACAGCATGTTATCTGGATTGTCCAGAGCACAGGGGACTACTGGAAGTGGATCTTGAAATCCTTTAATGTAGGACTTAAAATGTCAAACGGACAAGTTTGGATTTCATTTAGCAAGTAGAATTATGGTGGTTGGAGGATGAGAGGGAAGAAAAGCAAAGCAATCCATAGGAACAAAATATAACTTAGGAAAATAAATCTGGGTAGCAGCACCCAGGATAGATTAGAGAGGGAACACAAAGAATCAAGTATGACAGGGACTATACTCTTTGAGTGTCTGGTATATATTAGATACTCTGCAATCCTCATAGCAACCTTGTGAGTTAACTACTACAGTATCACCCATTTTATAGACCAGAGACAAGGACAAACATGAAGCATCTTGCCCAGGGTCACACAGCTAATCCATGGCAAGGAGGGAGGTCTCAGCCTAGGTGATTTAGCTCCAGGGAACAGTGTTACTGCTTCTCAATTGTCAAAGTAGAAAATAACAAAGACTTGAATTAGGAATTATATAGTATACTTAGAGAAAAGATTTAGTGATCACAACATGGCCATCTTCCAATAGATGTGAAGAAGGAAGAGAAAGAGAAATGGAAGATGCCCCCAAACTTTCAAATATGAAGGAATGAAAGGTCCACCAACAACAACAAATGGGCGCACTCAGGGGAAAGCCAGCTTGGGAACAGTGGGTGATGACCTCAGTGTCCAGGAGCCCTGCTGACCGGCAGGCCCTTCACTGATGGTCAGATGAGACTGAACTCTTTAGGAATAATCCACAAGGAGCATTAAAACAGCCAGGGGAGTGCTGGCCATGCGGAGAGCAGAGCCACAAGTCTGGAAACAGATTTAAATGTCCAGAGAAGGAGTGAACAAAGCCAGTAAAAGCAAATCTATCATAAATTTGAATTTGCCTGTGATGTATAGGATTGATTGCAAAAAAAGTTAGTTATTTAAAAAGAAATATGCCCTGCTGTCTTTAAATTTTTATTCTTATACTTCGTGCTAATAAATTCTTGAAACATAATTCAAAATGAAAACTGTTGGATAAAACTCTCTATAGTCATGGTAAAAATTAGAAAAAAAGATGTATGTTGGAAAAATATGGAAAAGAATGTGCAAAAATACTATCAGCAATTGTATGTGGTGTTGCTCTTATGAATGATGTCTCACTGTCTCAATTTTCTGCTTAATGTGATAGTACTGTATAAATTTATAACAAAATAAATTTATTAAAACATAATTAAACCGGTACAATATAGTACTGGTCAACATTAACAGAACTAATTTTTCTACAGTATTGATTGCATCTAATGTCTCTACTAATTTTTAGGCTTGACCTACAAAAATTTGGATAGAACAAGATTCATGCATTTGCTACCTATACCAGATAATTTGTTGAAAATTGGGTCTCCCATTTCTTTTTCAAAAATAGTAACAACACCGATGTACATACATTTTTCTTGGGAGAAACCAAGCTCTTATAAGTAACAATTATGATCTTTCCTATGACTTCAGATATTTACCATTCCCACAGCTTATCTGCATCCAAAATTTGGGGAGATTCTGCATGGGAAGGGATCCAGACTGGCCAAGAAGTCAAAGCTTTAGTGATTACTTCATTAAAAATAAAGAACTACCCCAGTTTGTAAGGAACCCAATTTCCTACAAATGTCAAGGGTAGTTCTACCTATAGACCTGTGATCTGCTCTACAGAAATGTGGATAATGAGATGTATAAATCAGAACTCATTCAGTTCAATTTGGAGCCAGCTCATCTGTTCCTAATGCGGCAAACCTTGGGTAAATATCAAAACAGAGAAAAGGTGTCTCTGCTTTCTCACCCCATAGTCTCTTCAGGCTTCATAAATCCATTTGTCTCCACATTCCACTTGACCGACTCTTACTTTCTCCCAATGCCCCATGCCTAAAAATCACTTTTTTTCCCTCATCTAATTTCTGTCAAAATTAGAAGAAAGTGCTGGGCATGGTGGTGCATGCGTGTCATCCCAGTACTTGGGAGGCTGAGACAGGAGGATCGCAGGTTCGCGGACAGCCTCAGCAATTTGTGAGGCTCTCCGCAATATAGTGAGACCCTGCTTCAAACTAAAGAACAAAATAGGACTGGGGGTATAGCTCGGAGGTAGAATGCCCCTGGGTTTCATCTCCAGTACCACACGCAAAAAAAAAAAAAAAAAAAAAAAAAATTAGAAAAAGCAATCAGATTTAACTAATTTGATTAAGTTTTCTTTCCATTTTTTTCCTTCCTTTGTATTTTTTCTCTTAACTTCTTTATGCATATACACATATAACTTTCATTAATGTATAAGTATTCTTCTTCTTTTTTTGCAGAACTGGGGATTGAACCCAGGGGCATTCTACTTCCAAGCTACACCCCCAGCCCTGTTTTTTATTCTTTATTTTGAAATGGGGCCTCACTAGGTTGCGGAGGGCCTAAGTAGCGGAGGCTGACTACTTAGTGATCCTGTGATCCTCCTGTCTCAGCCTCCCAAGTACTGGGATTACAAGCATGCACCATTATGCCTGGTTCACTGATGTATAAGTATTCTTATGTCAATCCCCCCTTATGTTTTAAATTTCATTCTTCCCTTTAGTTTCCCCATATACATCTGCATTCCCCACATATATCCATGTCCTTTCCCCTCCAGATATCATGCTAGCAACTGATATGTTTTTCTTTGTATTTGAATAATCTCATGCATATCTATACTTACTGGTGCTTGGGCATACATACACACATAGACTCACAGTCACACAGATATACAGATATAGGATATGCATATAGGTTTACACAGGATATTTTTGTCACTGCTATGCAAAAAAGGAAGATTTTATTATATATGTATTATCACTTCTTGCTTTTCTGATTCAATAATATCTTTTGGAAAGCCCTCCAACTCATCCATCATAGTCCCAATTTGCTGGTTTTAGTATAATATTATATAATATGGGTATATCATAATTTATTCGGTGATTATCCTCCAAACAGAATTTACTTTTCTTGCCACAACAAATAACACTGAAATAGATATTCTTTTACTTATTCCTTTATATCTGGAGCTTTTATTTCTATGGGAATCATATACATACATTATTTGCATGTGTACATTTAATTTTAATCAATACTGCCAAATTGCTTCCCAAAAAGTCTATATACTACTTCACATTTCCACCAGCAACATATGAAAGTGCCCTTTTCCCCCACTTCCCAGTCAGAAATGGATGCACAAGCTCCATTCTATTTCTGCCAGGCTGATGAGTGTGAAGTGATACGTCACTTATTTTCAGTTTGCCTTTCCCCGACTGCTAGTAAACTTTGAGCATCTTTCCATATGCAAGTTGGCCAAGTGCTGTGAAAATTTAACTACTTTTTTTTCCTCCCTTTTAGGATACCCTTCTAGGGATTCTTCAATTTTTCCCCTTTTCTTTATTGCAAATTATAGTGATAAGAGCATTTAACATGAGGTCTACCTTCTTGACAAAAATTTTTAAGTGCATAATACAATAATGCTAACTATTAAGCATAATGTTGAGCAGGAGATCTGGAGAACTAATTTGTCTTTCCTAACTGAAACTTGCCTGTTGAGGAGCAATTCCACATTTCCTCAATCCTCCAGCCTCTGGAAACCACATTATACTCTCTGTTTCTATAAGTTTGAGTAGTCACAATATCCCATATAAGTTTAATCATGTAGTACTTGCCCTTCTGCAGCTATATTTTCACTTAGCATAATGTCCTCAAGCTTTACCCATGTTGTCACATACTTCAGTATTTTTCAAGTCTAAATAATATTCTATTGTATGTATACCATATATTTCTTATTGATTCCTCAGTCTATGGACATTTAGGCTGTTTCCATGTCTTGGCTATTTTAAATAATGCTGCAAAGAACATGAAAGTGCAAATATCTCTTGGAAATCCTGCAATACTTTTGAATAAATACTCAGAGCTAGGATTGATTGGTCATGTGGCAGTACTAAAAGGGGCTAAGATTCAACATATATAAGGAATTCCTACAACTCAATAGCCCAAAATTAATAATAATAATAATAATAATAATAATAAATAATCCAAATAAAATAGGCTAAAGACATGAATAGACTTTTCTTCAAAGCAGACATACAAATGACCAACAGTACATGAAAAGATGATCACCATAACTAATCATCAGAGAAGGGCAAATAAAAACACAGTGAGATCTCATCCCACACGTGTTAGGATATTAACCAAAAAAGAAAAAAGAAAAGTGTTGGCCGGGATGTGAAGAAATTGGAACCCTTGTACACTATCGAGGAGACTGAAAAATGGTGCAGCCATTATGGAAAATACTATGGGGGTCCCTCAGAAAAAACTAAAAATAGGGTCTGTTAAGATATACTTAAAAAATAAGCTTATCTGCCTCATTCATCTGAGTAAAAGGGGGTTCCCTCTGGATATTCAAAATCAAGTCAGTCTAAAAATATAACCAGCTATGTGCTGGTAAGAATCATTGAGGAGTCGAAATTGGAACTAAAGACTCTAAGAGCATTCCACACAACACATTTAAGAGTGTTTGATTTGTTTGAAAGTTTGTCTTAATGGGTTGTGGACTGAAAGAGAAAGCATAAGAAAAAGACTGAAGTTCATTGGTGGAGCCAGCATTGCCTTAAAACTTTTATATTTCAGCATGTGGTAAAGTGCACGAGCCCATCTGCTCTGGTAGGACACATCCCATATGGTAATGAATTATAACTGAAAGAACACTGAGATATTATGGCAACATGAAGATCCATATGAATTCCCATAGAGCCGTAAGAAAAAATGCACTCTAGGTCAAGAAAAATACACAAAAGACCATACAGAGTTCTAAGTGATGCCTGCACGCATATTCACATAATTGGTTTTCCTGTTTGAGTTGTAATACTGAATAATTCAGGGAAATATTTACATGACTTTAAAGTCATGTCATTCGGTTTTCATTGGTAAGGAGATATTGGTGAGTAGGTGATTTAATTTGTATTAAAAAGTGTCTCTTTTCTTCTCTCTCTGTCTTTCTACTCAAGGGTAGCAGTGGAATAAATATGAAAGCCTAAGTGTATTTTCTTCCAAGAATATATTCAATGAAATTTTAAACTTGAAGTGCTTCTCTAAAAGGTCTGAACGAGAAAGGAGGACTTCATCAGGTAGGTCATAAAACTGTTAAACATCGTGAAATCAAAGCTGTAATGATGCTCCAAATTAGCTTCCCCGAGGAGGGGATTCTGGCCGCAGCCTTTGTTAAGTGCTGTAATGTGTGGTGAGTAAAATGAATTATTCATGTAATACTTGAGCATACCCTGGGAATTTCTGAAGGACTCCAGAAGAAAAAAATGATTTGTCTTTCAGAGGATGATACGAACCTAGATCCTGAATTCAAGCGCATCATACAATCTAAGAGCAGCTCGCGCTGATTTCCTAACTTTCAGGACCCCCCCCCAGTTAAAGCAGAAGAATAATAATTATTTTTATTATTATTTCATTCCATTTCAATCAATGGAATGAAAACCTGTGCTGATTATGTGAATCCTCTACTGAAATCTCAGAGGTGGGACTTCATTCCTAATGCATGATATGCATTTGGCTTGCCTTTACAAAGCACACAACTGCTTCTATTTGTGTATGTGAATTAGTTCTCCTGTAACAAGACTACAATTGCATTTGGGAATTTAATTCAAATTAAGTATTAATAATAGGAGGAACAGTTTTAACATCATAAAAAGTGTCATCGGTACCTGAAAGGTAAATTTTCACAAAGCATCTTCCTTCTCCCTATATACCTTCAGGTTCTAATCTGTTCATTAAATTTTCTGTCAAATTATTTTATGTTATTACCAATGAACGGAAGGGAATCCAAATGAAATTCAGTGTTCATTTACTTGTTATTTCGTTAAAATTCTTTTTTTTTAAGAGACCATATAACAGATGTTTATTTCCTTTTCTTTGGAAACTTGGTGGCACAAATGGCCTGGTGATACTTTCAAGCTGCATGATTTGTACTTGAGTGTTATTTTGAAAAAGGCTGTCTAGTAAAGAATTAAGAAAATATGAACCCAAGATGATTCTGCCTCCAAAACACTACTCAGTAACACAGTGTTCTTCAAATCTGCAGGACTCGTGTGCTTTAGTAATGGAAGAATATTAGGAATGTCTCCCTTTTTAACATGTTATTAAGGAGCATGACACCTCGGGCTGGAGGAGTCCCAGAGAAGGGGAAGGTTGCACAGTGCCCTCCATATCTGTTGACTTCTGATGCCTTCTCTTCCATCCATGTGACTAAATCCTACACCAACTTTTTAGACTGCTGAAAGCAGAGCAGTCCTCCATGCCATACTGGACAGCGTACAAAGGGAGAAAGACTAAGATCTGGGATGAAACCCTTCCAATTTGTCCAGAAAAATAAAGCTCCTTAGAGAAGGCGGTAGCAGTGAATATGTCACCGGTTAAACCAGCTGGTAGAGGCTGACCAAGCCCTACAGTCAGCACTCCTAATTCCCCCATGCTGAGATGTGAACTTATTTCACCCTTCCACCCACCACATCCTTAAAGTGAACAGAGCAGTCCATGGAGGCAGGATGAGGGAAGAGAGGCAAGGGGTCCGGGTTTGATGACACTGAGCCCTGAGCACCGGCCCAACATCTGTTCCCATATGCCAGCCTCTAGATCTGCACTTATTCTTGATTTGTGTCCACTCAGGTGATAGGGAGATAACCCTTTTTCCATTCTAGCCTTGTTTCTGAAGATTCCAGTCTTTTGAAAGAGGTCTAGAGACTCTAATAAAATATATAGATGATCCTCAACTTAATGATGGTTTGACTTAAACATTTTTGACTTTATGATGATACAAAAGATATATGAATTCAGTAGAAATCATATTTTTTAAAATTTTAGTCTTTTCTTTGGCTAACAATATGTAGTACAGTGCTCTGTCTTGATGCTGGGCACCAAGCAGCAAGCTGCGGCTCCCAGTCAGCCATGCGATCAAACTGGTACTTCAGAGTGTGCCGTGTTGCTAAACTATGATGTTCAGTAGGTTGGGTACGTATATTAAATGCAGTTTCAACTTAGGATATTTTCAACTAATGATAAGCTAATCTAGGAAGAACTTCATTATAAGTTGAGGAGCTTCTTTAGATGCCCCTAAAAATAATAACCCCATATTGGTACATCTCAATGCTTCCCTATTTTCTGTCAAGTATAAACTGAGGATAAGAGCCACATCCATCTCTGTTCAGCCTGTGGCTAACAGGACAACTGGCAACTGGAACAGAGTAGTGATGTGCCACTCTCTCATAAATAGGTTAACCAGTCAGTAATTCCCAAACTCATCAGTTTAACAAGAACCAGGTCTTGTTAAACCACTGATAGCTGAGCCCTATCCCCAGTTTCTGATGCAGTAGGTCTGGGATAGGGCCTGAGAACTTGCATTTCTAACAGGTTCCCTAGTGTTACTGATGTTGCTGGTCCATAGACCACATTTTGGGGACTATTGTGTGAAGCCACATGAAATTACCATATTTCTCAATCCAAGAAGACCAAACATTAGCAGCTTCATATTGTTCAAGCCAATGTCTGTGAATTAATAGTTATGAATAAATTGTTGAATATAATGTAGGCATCTATATTCTTTCTTGAACTCACTAAAGCAGACTAGAGAATATTGGCTCTGGAACCAGACAGACCTTCATTTAAATTCTAAATCTGACATTTAAAGAGGTGAAGCCCCAGGTAAATCACTTACCTTCTAGGAGCCCCAGTTTTCTCACCCTTTAAAGTGGGAATGCTGGACTTGCTTTGAAGATTGAATGAAATATCAAAAATACCAGTATTGTACCTGGCACAAGAAAAATACTTTATAAAGAGTAACCATCATTATTATTAATTTCACCACTAGCATCATTAATTTAACACCGGCCTATACTCTAGACCAGAGTTTCACAAACTTATTTGGTGTACCACCCCATTTTCAGAAAAAAAATTACTCAGATTCCCCCGTGAAAATCTATATTTTTAAAGCAAATAAATACAAAGACACAGTGACAAATTTGCTTTCTTTCATGCATCTATGTTCCATTCCATCACCCCCTCTACCCGCCCCAAATCCACGTTAGGAACCTATGCTCTAGCCATTGGAATAACTCATGTTCTTCTGTGTGTTTTTCCGTGTAAGAAGTAAACCAGAACTGTAAAGGCTGCTTGAGGTTGTTTCAGAAGAGCATGGCTCTTCCTGCTCAGGAAATGTTCTTGTTACCACATGCAACACCCACTTTAGTTCCAGCAGTGTGCTTCGAGAATCCTACATTCCAGTCAACAGTAGTGAAATTCAACTAAGTTCAACTAAAAGTTGTTGACATGGAAGGAGCATAAGTTAGTGTCAGAAGTCTATTCCAACTTCAAATGCCTCAATATTTGGGACATTTGGAATAGTTATTTATACTTTCTCATCCCATTTCCTCATTTATGAAAGAATGTTAATAGCAACTCCATTATAGACTTACTATAGAGAATAAATAAATACTGTGTACGAATGGACACAAAATGTCATGCAGTAGACAATTATTATTCACTTGTTTCAACCACACTATTCCATTCTCTCTCTAAATCCACCCACTCCTGTCAGACCCCCGTATTGATTTAGGGTCTGGTCTATAAAATATAGTCACTGTGGCTGCAGAGAATCTCTAATTATCTCAGGATCTCAGCCATCCTGTATGTCACCAGAGGCCCCAATTCCTCCACCCCATCTCTGGTTTCTGCACAGCTCTGCATAAGATCTTGGTTATTGCACAAAGCTACTACCTACACAAAGAAGGAAAGAGCTACATAGAAAAAAGGATGGTTAGAGGCAAAAAGAAGTGAAAGTGGATCTTGAAAAATTGAGGGGCGATGGGAATAGAACCTGCATCCACACAGAGAACAGATCATGTGCTAAAACAAAATAAGAGGAGTAAAACCAGTTTGGTTCCTAGCTTGAGAAAGAACAAAGATAAGGCAACATAGCTGTCCACCAGAATGAGTCAGAGAAGCCAAGTGAGAGGAAGAACAGTGTAAGATGTACAAGAGGCTCTTTTCTTTCCTATCTTGGGAAGAGCTAGTTAAGATTCATCTCTTGCTCTTAAAGGCTAAGGAAGTCATATAGACATGATGATATTAAAATAGCACACTTGAGAAGTTCCAGTAAAATTTTAAATCCCCTTAGCATGTCAGGGTGACCCTGTTACTGGGGCTCTCAACTAAATGAAGAAAAATGGAAAATAGCATGGGCTTGGGGGCTCATTTTCTTTTAGATTTCATAAATGTCATTTTGCAGATGCTGTTTAGAACAGCCATTTCTCATTCAATTGATGTTGAAAGCATTGACCCTTCTGGTATGAGAATTTAGGGAAAGAGGAACAAACAGAGTAATTGATGAAAGGGGCTTACCAAAAGGAACAAAGTGGTTGGTTCTCTCTCCCACTTTCCCTTGCCTGCCCAACTATCAGCCTCAAAGAAAGACCAACCACCCCCGCGAACCCCTTGGACAGATCAAGTGGTCAGAAACCTTTGTGACCAACTGAAGAAAGGAACTGAAAATACAAAGGACAACAATTTGCAAAGCTTAGTTAGCATCTTAAGCTTCTGGAGAGTAATATTTTTATTCATGGAAACCTGAATCTCAGATTTTACAAATGTCAGTGGAAAAACTATCTTCACCTCATCCCTCCGTGGGTAGTCTAATACCAGGCCATAAGAAGATTGCTAAATTCTCATAGATTTCTTAAAAAATGGCCCTTTTATCTGCAGCAACAAAAGAATCCCTTGTACATCTGTGGAGATTTTAGGATTATGTCAGGATGGATAACAGAAAGACAAACACTTGCTAAAATATTGTCTGGTACCTCCAGAATCACTGTAGTAATACCTAAGCCAAGCAGCACAGAAAAGCCTTAACACACTATGCAATTCAGCTGCAACTCATCACTGCCACTATAATTACAGGTGCCTGCCTGCCTTCCTCCTCTCAGATCTGTGGATAAAAGCCTAGGGCTGAATTTGTATCTCAGCTGCACAGAAGCTGAAGCTAGTAGTCAATAAACACATAGAGCTCTGCATTTGACAGACAGGCTCTTGTAGAATATAGAGCTAACCTATTGTTCAACGGCTTCTTCACATCCAAAATTTTAGGCTAACAAAAAGGAAGGGATGTTTTGGGATGCTTCCTAAGTGCAGGGACTTTATTTCATTTAATCCCAACAACAATTAGATAAGGGAGGTGTTATTATTCTCATTTCTCAAATAAGAAGTGAAAGTCAGTTTGAGTAACTTGTCTAAAGTTACATGCCTTGCAAGTGGTAGAATTGGCCCTGCAATCCCAATCTCTCTGATCACACGTTCCATGCCTTTTCTAGATGAGTCTAATGGCTCCTGACAATAGTGGGTTATCAGCAAATGGTAGTTGTTCTCACAATTTGGAAAGGACTCTCAAAAAGCCGGTATGTGGAATTAGTCAAAGAATAATTCTGTACTCACATCATTTTAGGAGAAGGCGCAATGATTAAAATTTAGGATTCCACTGGGGCTATATCTGTGTGTAGGCAAATTGGAAAAGATTAAACTCGAGGGCAACCCAAATATGTTAAGATGAACGCGTAAGGATAAATAGAGGAGGAAAGTTTAGAAGGGCACAATGTGACAACACATAGAATCTCTAGAATTTTTCGCTTAATAAAATGGAACTGAAAGTACCAGTGCTAAGGTTATATAGACTCTATCAGAAAATGGGAATGATATCCACAAGCCACATGGAAATTTAGCTTTGCACACACATGCCAGTCATCCCCAGGCATTTTTGTTGTACTAACACTGAAACCACTTACTTCTCTATGAGTAGGCCAAGAGGTACCACCTCCCAATGATGCAGCTCCTCCCAATTTCAAAACCCTGAATGATCACCTTGAATGTTCTACTCCATGGACGACGGCTTTGCGGCTTTGGTCTGTCTCAAAGGTTGTAACTGCACAATTTCATGTCATTTTTCTAGAGACTTATGAAGCTTCAGTATACTCAACTTTTTAAAATATAATCTCAAATTAATAGAACAAATACCCTCACTATTCAAAAATCTCAAATTAATGGAACAAATATCTTCACTATCCAAAAGTTAATATACTCAACTTTTTAAAATATAGTCTCAAATTAATAGAACAAATACCCTCACTATTCAAAAATCTCAAATTAATGGAACAAATATCTTCACTATCCAAAAATTAATATACTCAACTTTTTAAAATATAATCTCAAATTAATAGAACAAATACCTTCACTATTCAAAATTCACACCTCTTAAAGAAAAAAACTGGGTAAACTCACCTAGCAAGAAACCCTGAGGAATTATCCATTTCAAAATGTTAATTGTTACGTGAAAGTAGCTTTGGAAGTTCAATTTAATTTCCTGAAAGCCTCAAACAACTCTATTTCTCTACAGAAAATAATTAAGCATCAGGGATGATAATGTGATTAAGCAAGTAAGACATCTGGAATTTGCTTAGAAAATCAGAAAGCAAAGAAGAGACTGCTGTTTAAACTGTTTCTGCCTCCCCAGCCCCACCTTGTCCCATCTCATCAGGACCAGCACTGAGGAACCATCCCAGGAAGCAATCAGGAAGGAGCAGGCCATGTTCCAAAGCCTTAGCTAGCACACATTCAGGAACTAAAAAGTTGTTCTTTCCTCCTGTCAAACTGATTGTCCCTAACCTACAACTGTAGAGAACCTCAGGTACGTATATGTCACCCTATATGTCCCGATATAAAGGTTTGCACCTGTCTCCACAGATCACAAGGGTACTTGTTGCTTGGTCCCTTGTATCTCTAAAGGGCACCCCACTGGCCTGACAGAATTCACAAGACTTCTTTGGGTTCTCTTCTGAGAACAATGTGAGATCTGGAAATATCTGATCTAAATGAGTCTGAACCAATTACAGAAATAAAGTACTTTGTGAGGCAAAATTAACTCAATGATTGATTGATTGATTGATGATTATGCTAACATTTATTATGTACTTATATGCCAGGCACTTCACTATTTTATACACATTATCTCTTAATTCCAAGAATACCAGTATATGATTAATAATATTGTCATTCCCATTTCACAAATAAGGACACTAAAACATAAGATGATTCGATAGTATATTCTAAATATTTAGCTAAAAAGTGGCAAGAATCAGGTTCAAACTCAGGTACATATGACTCTAAAGCACAACTTCAAAATCCTATAACAGAGGGACCGGTAAATAAATTGTAAGCATGTATGTAATGGAAAGTCAGACACTGTTAAAAATTGCTACAGAAAAATACTTAATGCCACAAAATGCTTACAATAAAATGTTAAGTGAAAACCATGTACAGTAAGATCAAGCATAGATATCAAAATGCCACTTATGGTGACATAATGGGTGATATTTGTTTTTTATAATTTTCTATGTATTTTCCGTTTTCTATAGTAAATATGTATTACTCTCATAACCAAACAAAATGTTTGTTTTCATTTTAAAAACGTAATTGATAGAAACAAAATGATAACAGTGGTTACCACTGAATAGTATAATTATTGGCGGTTCTATTTCCACTATTGCACTTCTTCACATTTTCTTTTTCTTTTTTTTTTTTTTTTTGCGGTACCGGGGAT
>PVJS01026821.1:0-26764 GCA_004027185.1 Glis glis | reverse complement strand
TGGAGCTCGGAGGTAGAATGCCCCTGGGTTCCATCCCCAGTACCACAAAAAAAAAAAAAAAATACTAGCCAAAAGTAAAATGAATACCCCACGGGACACTAGGGAAGTCCTTACCTCCTAGGCCAGGGCTCAGACAAATCCCATTGGATTTGCTTAGGTAGGAGGGTCCCGAAGATCTTGGGGACCCTGCCCACCCTTCCCGAATGGGACCATTTCCTCTCAGCATAAACATACACACACACACACACACACACACACACACGCACACACCACAGGTAGTACCAGGGATGATTTCGAGAAAAAGTAGACAGTGGGGAAAAGGAGACAGAGGCCACGGGTGGTTAAGAGGAAGAGTAGGCCAAGGCAAGGGAGGGAGAGGCGGAGGCAGCTCCTCCACGGGACAGGGGCAGCCAGTCTTCAGGCACCACGACCAGACCCCGCAGCGTGGAAGCCAGGATTTCAGGGCTGGGAGGCCCCAAAGGTGCCAGGGGGTTTCTGAGTCTTGGTCCTCCCCAGAACACCAAGAGAGGACAGGGCCTGGGGTCCTATGTCCACAGCCCGGGCACCACTGACTAGGACAGCGCCCTAGAGGGAAAGGGATCCAGGGACAAGGCTTCAGTTTCCTGACTACATATTGTGGAGCGTAGAGTCGGTCACCCCGAGGGTCCCACGGGCTCACCAATCCCTGTGGCCCCTGAAGCAAAGGCCTCTTCTCTGGGGTGGCTTTTCCTCCATGGCTGCAGGGTGAGCACTGGCCACCAGGGGGCGGCAGTGTCACCGCAGTGTCACCGTGCTCTGCGGGAGCCATGGAGTCAGGAAGAGCCCCCAGAGGTCACCCTGGAGGTTCCCCTGCTGCCAAAAAACCTGCACCTCCTCTCACTTAGTTCTGAACATAAATGCAGAGGGAAGAAATGGGAAGGCTTAGGAGCAGGAGCATATGTCACCTAATCGCATTTCAACCCTCTCCTGATGCAGCCAGGGAAACGAGGCCGGGAGGGTACGAGGCCCGTCCAAGCACACAGGACTGGAGCCCTGTGTTTTTAGCTTTATTTCGTGCTACAGCCCACCCTTGCTGGGTTTCTTTTCTACTTCCGTGCGTGACATACATGTGACGGCAGCCCACAGGTTTTCTGTGTTAGCTCACACAGGCCTGATGACATGGCTAGGGAGTGGGTGTGAGGATGGTCCCCACTGTGCAGGGGGAGCCTGGGCATGACCTAAGAGGCGCGATGACTTGTCCGGGGCCACACGGTAGGTCAGCTCTCTCTGCTCAGAGCTGGGACCCTGTCTGCTTCCAGGCCTGTCATGGGACATGGGCGCAGTGTTGGTGTGACTGTGTACACATAGAGAAATGTCATGGGGTAGGAGAGGGAGCAGTACCCCAGAAAGACACATGGGGTCCTCCAATCAGAATGGGAGGGACTTGGGGGGACTTTCTACCTCTACTGGGTTAACAAGCTGGTCTGCAACCATTCAAATTTCCAACTCTTCCCCTCTGGGATTCCACTTGCAACACAGAACAGACCCGGTTTCAAAAATAAAGCATAAAAAAATAGGGCCGGGGGTGTAGCGCGGAGGTAGAACGCCCCTGCGTTCCATCCCCAGTACCGCAAAAAAAAAAAAAAAAAAGAACTATTTTTGTGCTGGGACAATCCTGCCCCACCCCACCCCAAGTCACAGAGGGCTTTGGATTCTGGTCTCGGCTCCAGCCCCATCGGTCCTGCTGTGTCATGGATTGACCACTGACTCTGTGCCTCCCCACTGTCCCTCCCCAGACTGAAGAGTGGCCCACAAAAAATCAAGGCCAACTTCAATGCCTGGGCCAGGCAGGGACCTGGGAGGAGCTGATGGCGCCTCTGGTGCCTGAACTCGGGAATTACACCTGCACCCGGGACCCCTCCTTCCCCAGCACCCACCAGACCTTCCCCTCCACCCTTCAGGTGGTGAGCCCGAGTTTTGCGAAGTGAGCCCCACCCTCCAAGCCACAGTGTCCCTTGGCCTCCTTGAATTCTCAATGCTAGGAACACCCCAGAACCTCTGTGGTCCTCCATCAGCTGCTCTGAACACCAGGGTTACTGTGGGCCCGAATGGTACCTTCATGGAAAGCGCTGGCCCAGCCTTGGCCCTGTTGTAGGATGGAAGAAATAAGTAGGTAGAAAGGAGACAGACAGGAAGGAAAAGTCAAATATAACTTTATTTTTTTTATTTTTTTGCGGTACTGGGGATTGAACCCAGGGGCATTCTACCTCCGAGCTACACCCCCAGCCCGATTTTTTATTCTTTATTTTGAAACAGGGTCTCACTAAGTCACAGAGAGCCTCACTAAGTAGCTGAGGCTGGCCTCAAACCTGCGATCCTCCGGTCTCAGCCTCCCAAGTACTGGGATTACAAGCGTGCGCCACCACGCCCGGCTAAAATATAACTTTAATATAAGAACCTGGAGCTAAAGTGCTTCAGCCTCTACTCCACAAACCAGTTCTCTTTCCCAGGCCTGACTCTCCCAAATTCCTGGGAAATGAGTAGATCTTAGAGTTAACTAAAAGAAACTATAATTGCCCTGTGCATTGGTAACAAGACAGGTATGATATTTTGAGAAACCTATAATTTAGGACATTCTCCAGCTTATCTGTCAATCAGCTAATGAGGACCCCAATCAGCCCAAGGACCCTAAAGCTAACCAGACCACCAGGAACCGCCTTGGGGACTACCGGACTGAGCTCACCCTCACACACCTCCTCTAGCCCACCCCTCACGAAAGTCCCCTATAAGAAAAGGGCCCTAGCCAGACATGGTGGCACACGCTTGTAAACCCAGTACTTGGGAGGCTGAGACAGGAGGATCCGGGTTCGCAGCCAGCCTCAGCTACTTAGGCCCTCTGCAACTTAGTAAGACCCTGTTTCAAAATAAAGAATAAAAAAAATAGGGCTGGGGGTGTAGCTCGGAGGTAGAATGCTCCTGGGTTCAATCCCCGGTACTGCAAAATAAACAAACAAATAAAATAGGAAGTCAGGCATGGTGGCATAAGCCTCTAATTCCAGTACTTGGGAAACTGGGACAGAAGGACAGCCAACTTAAGACCAGCCTCAGCAACTTAGCCAGACTCTCAGCAACCTAGCAAGACCCTGTTTCAAAAAAAAAAAAAAGTAAAGGGTGGGGGTGTGGCTCAGAGGTAGAATACTCTGGGTTTGATGTCAAGTACCACAAAAATAAAATAAAATAGGGCTGGGGGTGTAGCTCAGAGGTAGAATGCCTCTGGGTTCCTTCCCCAGTACCCCCCCCACACACACACACAAAGACCTCGGCAGGTTTAACTCTGGATCTGTCATAAGCTGTCTGCTTATCTAGAGGGCACCTGGCCACACTGCAACATGGAGCCTGTGGTGTAGACAGCTCAGGGGTTGAAACTAGAAGCAGTCACCTTTCTCCCCAATCTCGTCCTCGCCTCCCCCAGGGCGGCCAGCGTGTGAGAGTTCTCTGAGCTATCAAAGGCCATGGGGTGCTGGGGTGTCATCCTGTCACCTGGGGCTTCCCCTTCAGCCCGTGATGCTGAAACTAGGGGGTGCAGAGGACAACAGAGACGATGGGGCTCACAGGTTGCACATGAGGGTAGAAACGCTCGCCCTGGCCGCTGGCAGCCGGGGGTGGGCTGTGCATGGGCAAAGGCTGGTCTCCCCAGGAAGGCATCGGGGCGTTCCCTTCTAGCTGGGGGCGGTCTACCCCACGGTGGCAGGTGTGTGACCCAGGGCCAGGCTCCCCCAGCTTCTTGGAGAATTTCTGAGCTTTGGCCACAAGGGGGCGCTGCCCAGGTCAGCCTGAGGCCGGAGCGGTGGCGGGGGCCTGACTGCTTGCTTAGGAATTTTCCCCCTTTTCTGGACCCAGGTCCGCAGCAGTCAGGAGACTGGAAATCTTAGCGCGGGCGTGGGTCGATGGCCAGTCTGTGGCCGCTCAGAGCTTACGGGTCTGCCCCTCACACTGGCTCCCAGGGACGAGGATGTCCCAGGACGTGGGGTGCAGCCCCGTCTGTCTCAGCCCCCGCATTCCTGGAGGTCGGTGGTTATGTGAGCTGCCCTTTTCCAGGTTTGAGCTGAACCGTGCAGATGATGCCCGTGAGTCTCCACCTGGGTCAGCCCCGGTTTGCGGGCGAGGAAACCGAGGCCTGGGGAGGGGGCGTGGCTTGCCCAAGTACTCCAGTACTTGGGAGGCTGAGACAGGAGAATCGCAGGTTTTTTGTTGCGGAGGTCCTCACTAAGTAGCTGAGGCTGGCTGCGAACCCAGTTCCCTGGTCTCAGCCTCCCAAGTACTGGGATGACAAGTGTGCGCCACCACTTACTCTTTATTTTGAAACAAGGTCTCTCTAAGTTGCAGAGGGCCTCACTAAGTAACTGAGGCTGGCCACGAACCTGCGAACCTGCACTCCTCCTGTCTCAGCCTCCCAAGTACTGGGATTACAAGCGTGTGCCACCACGCCTGGCTCTTTTTTATTTATTATTATTTTTCTTTTCTTCTGCAGTGCTGGGGATGGAACCCGGGGCCTCATGGAAGCCGCCAGCCGCCCATGCTTCCCTCTTCCTCAGACCGGGCTGCCTAGGCTCCTGCAGTGCCCAGTGGCTCTTGAGGCTGCGCAGCCCAGGCACCCCTGCAGAGGGCCCTGGCCCCCACCCCTCTGTCAGCAACTATGCTGGCTTACCCCAAAGTGACATTACTGTGACCACGTCTCAAGCTGCTACCTGCAGGTCCTGAGTCTGGTCCTTCCTTGAGGGACCCATGCAGGAAGCTCCCTGCCCTCCCCGGGGTCAGCTTCTAGCTTGGCACCAGAGTGGTCACAGTGACAGGAAAAGCAGCCCCTGGCGGTGGCATGAGCTATAGGGACACAAGGAAGACGCAGCCTCCCTCCCTCCCTCCCTCCCTCCCTGGGCAACATGCGTCAGCACAGCCAGCAGGCACAGCTGCCCACCAAGCCCAGGCATGGGGCACAGAAGCTGCCGGCCCTCACCCTGGGGCAGTGTGGACAGCGACTCCGGCTGCGGGCACCCCTGGCCCCCCGATCCGGTACCCCGGCCCCCTCGCAGGTCTCCACTGGGAACCTCTTGGTCATCCTGAGCCGCCACTACCAGGAGGACATCTTGTGCCTGAAGTTCACGGGGGGGGGGGGGGCAGCAGCCACTTCCTCTCAAGGGGACAAGGACACCTGGTGCTGGCCTGGAGCTTCTGCAGGTATTGGGCCTCCCCTGGGGCCCTTGCTGCCCTGAGTCACGCTGCCCCAGGGTCACGCGGGAGGGTCTGCAGGCTCAGGCTCAGGAAGGGAAACCCTGGGCCTGGACAGGAAGGAGCTGCGTCCGTGGGGATGGGAGAGTCAGGTGTCTGGAGCGGGGAGGGTGGAGGTGACCATCCCACGGGGACAGGGGAGGCACATCAAGGTTGTTCCACGCAGCCACACACTCCTAGCGTGCTGCAGCTGGACCCCTCCAGGATCCCGGCCCCCTGCCACATCTGGTCTTGGCCCACGCTGCCCATCAGTGACCTGCACTGTGACTTTGGGGGTCCCCTGGCCCGGGTGGCCACCGCCTCCCTGGACCAGATAGTGAGGGTAGAGCCCCGCCCCCGCCCTGTCCGGGAGCCAGGCTAATCGCCAGTGAATCCTGCCTCCTCCCCCGGCTGTCAGGACTCCAGACAGTTTGTAATCCCCTGATGTTCCCAGACCCAAGGACGTCCAGAGAGGATGGACAGTCCAGGCCTCTGTCGCCTGGAAATTCCCACTCAGCCAGCCGTGCCCAGCCCGGTCCCCGGCCAAGCCTGCGGAGGCTCAGGGACCTTCGTGCCCTTGAGTCGTGGCTGGGCAGGGAGGGAGGGAGACCCAGGAGTCACCGGTGGAGAACTGAGCACTGTGCTGGGAGTCACCACGCCCCTGGGGCTCTGACAGCTCCCGCCAAGTGGGACCCGGGGCCAGCATGTTCAGGTTGGCTGCCCGGGCTCTCAGACCCCAGAGGGCTGCTGGGTCCCCATGCCCTCCTGTCCCCTCCCTCCTGCCCCAGATGTGAGAGATCTCCTATGCTCTCCGTCCTATGACCGTGACCATGGGCCTGGCTGGATGCCGCATGCTCTGTGGTGGCAGCGACGATTCCGTGTTCCAAGCGGACCTCTGCGCTCGGGTGCGTGCCGGTGGGGGACGGTGGCCCTGGTCGGCCCCAGGGGCTGGGGCAGCTGCAGCCCTGGCCCTCACAGCCCGTCTCGGCCTCTGCAGCCTGGACAGAGAGAGAGGAGCTTCCAGCCGGAGCAGGACCCGGGAAGGTCTTCAAAGGGCACAGGTGGGGACCGCAGCGGGAGCTCCGAGGCGCGGCCCAGAGGTTTGCACCTTCCTTCCTTATGCCTGAGCAGGTCCCCGATGCCTGTCTTTCCGCCTGTGACCTGTCTGTCCATGTCCGCTGATGGCAGTGTGCTGCTCTGGGGCTCCAGGAGACCCTGCGCCTCTGGGACATTCAGAGCAAGCAGCGCATCCGAACCGTGGCCCTCAAAGGTGGGCGGCGGCCAGCACTCCGAAGTCCTTCTGCGCCCAGCCAGGGTTGGCACTGGGGCTCGCGTCCCAGCATGCCGGGGTGGGGACAGCTGGGGGCCTCCTGCTCACCTGGGCCTGGCCAGCCGAGGCTCCGGGCCGCTGGGCTTGGGGCATTGCAGGCACAGGCGGGGCTGACCACCATGTCCCGCAGGCCCGATGACCAACGCCACCATCATGCTGAGCTCGGACTTCAGGCCTAGCCTGCCACTGCCGGGCTTCAACAAGCACCTGCTGGGAGCACAGGATGAGCTGCACGGCGGGGCGGGGGGCTCATGCTGCACCTGGGCCTCCACCAGCAGGTGTGCCCCAGGCTCGGCGGGCTCCCATGGCCTTCTCACACATACATACTGTTCCCTGCTCTGTGTGTGTGTAGGGGGGACTGGGGGACTCCCTGCACCATCCTGAGATTGTGCCAACTTTCCAGAATATTCCATGCCCCAGAGCAGCTCCCAGGGCCCCCATGGGTGCCATTGGCCGGTTCCCATTACCTTCCTTGCCAGCTTGCACCACCAACTGTCTCCCTCGCTGGCAACCCGGGACACTTGGCACTTCTCCCCACGAGTCCCTTTCTTCCCTGAAACACCAACGGCCTCATATCTGCAGGGGCCCGGTCTGTGCAGGTCCCACCCCAGAGAGGGGCGCTCTCCTTCCCTGGCTGTGAGGTCGAGTGGCACTCAGGGGTCTCCCCACAAAGGCCAGTGGGCGGGGCCCTGACCACTCATGGGTCATAAGCTCAGGCTGGTTGGTCACTGGTGTCAAGAAGGGCTAGGGCAGCCTGAGTCCAGCAAACACCAGAACCTTCCAGAGTGGCAGCCGGCCTCCCAGGCGGGGGTGTCTGCCTGGCTGGCCACTGCCACCTCCAGCAGGGCAGCGGTGGTTCTAGACGGTTCTGCTAAATGCTCACGCCCCTGGAGCCCCACCCTGGCTGTGCACAGCAGGGTTTCCCAGGGGACCTGGGTCAGGCCCTCCTGCAGGGTCATCCCTCCCCAGCGTCCACTTGACTGTTGGGAGGACCTGGCCACTGCTGTGGGATCACAGAAGATGAAAGACCGGGCACCCCACCTCTCCCCATGGTCAGCAAGGGCAGATCCCTGGCCGGGTACTAGAAATGAGACACAGGCCTGAGGTCACCGTGCCCCTGGGTTGCAGGTCCCGAGTCCAGCCACCTGGACCGGATGGAGGAGCTGCACGCGGGCACGTGCAGCAGAATGGACAAGGTGGACAGGGCTGGTCCTAGCTGTGGGTGGAGCTCCACTGACCCGCGCTCCTCCCTAGAACGTGCTGGACAAGCTGCGCATGCGTGTGACCGAGCTGGAGCAGGAGGTGCACGGCCGCGGAGGATCAACCATGGCCTCTTCGACTTCTCCGTGTGCATCATCACCTGGCTGGCCAATTAGACGCCCGGACCTGGGGACTCCGCCCCCCAGACGCTGACGGGCCGGCCTCGCCCACTCCGGCCAGTTTTGTATTTTGTATATTCTTTGGGTTTTTTTTTTTTTACCCCCTGTGTTCTGTTTTGTTTCATTTTTGGTCTCTCGGTTATGCCCCATCCGTACTGTTCTTTTTTTAATAAAAGATGGTCTATCGCCGGGTGTGGTGGTTCACACTTGTAATCCCAGTACTTGGGAGGCTGATACAGGAGGATCACAGGTTCAGCAAGTAGTGAGACTCTCATCAACCTAGCAAGACACTGTTTCAAAATAAAAATAAAAGGGGCTGGGGAGCCGGGCGTGGTGGCGCACACTTGTAATCCCAGTACTTGGGAGGCTGAGACAGGAGGATCCGGGTTGGCGGCCAGCCTCAGCTACTTAGTGAGGCCCTCCGCAACTTAGTGAGATCCTGTTTCAAAATAAAGAATTAAAAAATAGGGCTGGGGGTGTAGCTCGGAGATAGAAGGCCCCTGAGTTCAATCCCCAATACAAAAAAAAAAAAAAGGTCTATCTTGTAACTGCTGCGTCCCCGCTCTGCCCTGGAGACCTGCTCTGTGATGGCAGAGGCCTGTCCCCACCCAAGTCAGTGTCCCAAGGCCATTTCTAAGATCAGTGACCAGAGAGGCACAGGTCTCACCCTGGTCCCAGGCCCAGCCTAGTGTGTCTGCACTAGTTGGGTAGAGGGTGGCCGTGTGTCGATGGGCCCTACCTGCTTTCTGAAGATGGCTTTGATCCCAGTGGAGATGGGGAGACTGGGTTGGGGCCCCATGGGCTGGTGGCTCAGTCAGAAGGGTCGCTGGCAGCTCTGGGGACATTGGTGTAGAGCTAGCCACCAGGGGTGAAGGTGTCCCCAAGGCGCAGGGAGCTGTGTTCTGTCCGGGAGGGTAGCAGGGCCCCTTCTCCTCCCGCGGGAACCCAGGCCGGGCGCTGGGTTGGGCTCCTCACAGCAGGGGCTGCTCTGCCCCTGACACCCCCTGCCGGGTCAGCCTCTACTGCCCAGAACTGGCTTAAGTCACCCAGGGGGCCCCACCTCAGGGCCAGAGAGATGCCCCAAGCCCCCCATAAAAGGTGAGGTGTCCATCACCCGACCTGGCGAAGGTGCATCTGTCCCACACGGGGTGTGTGCGACAGGGGCAGGGTCTTGCTCTCCACTGTTCTCGAAGGTCCTCCTGGGCCTGGGTCAGGGCTGTGGGTACCAGGGCATCATCCCAGCAGGTTCCCCAAGAGGGACGTGCGTTCCGGCCTCCAGACCAGAACGTGCTCGGTGGCATCAAGGGCCTGAGGAAGGCCGTCACCCCACACGCTGTCCCGGGAAGGCTGCCAGCAGACAGCCAGTGCCTGGAGCCCAGCCCGGATGCCCGAGGAACCTTCCAGAAAGCTGCTCCCCCGGCTGACAGCCCTGCTTAACGATCTAGAAAATCCATGTGATTTAGCGGCTTCTGTCATATCCGCAGCCGCGGCCGGCGCCAGAGCTGAGTTCACGCTTTCAGACAAATGTGTGGCTGTCCCTGTTCCCTGGGCTCCGTCCTAGCCACTGGCGGCCAGGCCGCGTCCTCTGCCACCCACACCCGCCCTTGGCCCCTGAGGGTGGGCGCCGCCCCATCCCTGTGGGGTGGGAGTCCTCCCGCAGGCGGCCTGCCCAGGTGGGGGTCCTGGAACCTCTTGCCCACTGAGTCCTAGAGGTGGGCCCAAGTCTCCCCTGGTTTCCACAGCCAAAGCACCCCAACACCACTCGGTCCTGGAAACCCCTCTCGGTGAGGGTGAGGGTGCAGGACCCTCTCCTTGGAATGGCCCCGGGGCTCTGGCTCAGCCTGGGAGCGCAGTCATGGACAGGTGTCCCCCCACCCCAGCCTCCTCCGGGGCGCAGCTGCAGCGTGAGACCGAGGAGAGGCGGCTGTTAGCACGCAACAGCTCTGCACCGCGCTTCCTGGTCACGCCACCCGGCTGCACCTGCAGTCACTGCACTAAAAGGCCACCGTCCTCTGCAGCTGCGCCCCAGGGATGAGGGCTGAGATCCTTCTCCAGGTGACAAGAAGCAGGGGGTGGACCCCACGCCATCCAGGCCGGAAAGGACGGCTGGCCTCAGACAACCAGGCCTGGTGCTGAAACTGCAAAAAGGGGGCATGCCCTGGGAGGCCAGCAAGGAGCCCCTGGGGCAGGCAGCTGTGCAGGAGGCGCCGCAGGTGTGCGCACCAAGAAGCCTTCGTTTCCCTTCGTATGCGGTTCACACCCGGTCCTTGGACGTGCTCCTCTGCCCTGCTGCCTCGACCTCCCCACCTGGGTCTTCAGCAGATGAGGGGCTGCCTGCCCTGAGCCCCAAGAAGCCGCAGCTTCACCTCACCTTCGGCCATGTTTACATGATGTGTCATCCCAGTACTTGGGAGGCCGAGATACGAGAATCTCAGGTTTGAGGCCAGCCTCCGCAACTTAGTGAGACCCTGTTTCAAAATAAAAAAATAAGCCGGGCGTGGTGGCGCACGCTTGTAATCCCAGTACTTGGGAGGCTGAGACAGGAGGATCGCAGGTTCAAAGCCAGCCTCAGCAATTTAGCGAGGCTCTCAGCAACCCAGTGAGACCCTGTTTCCAAATAAGAAATTAAATAGGGCTGGGGGTGTAGCTTGGCGGTAGAATGCCTCTGGGTTCAATCCCCAGTACAAAAATAAATAAATAAATAAACATAAAATAGGCTGGGGGTGTGACTCAGTGGTATAATGCCCCTGGTGTCAATCCCCAGCACCAAAAAACAAACAAGTAAACAAAACTATAGAATTAACATTTGGCTCAGCCGGGCGTGGTGGCACACGCTTGTAATCTCAGTACTTGGGAGGCTGAGACAGGAGGATCGCAGGTTCGCGGCCAGCCTCAGCTACTTAGTGAGGTCCTCTGCAATTTAGTGAGACCCTGTTTCAAAATAAAGAATGAGCCGGGCGTGGTGGCGCACGCTTGTAATCCCAGTACTTTGGGAGGCGGAGACCGGAGGATCCGGGTTCACGGCCAGCCTCAGCTCTTTCTCTCTCTCTACCTAATGAGGCCCTCTGCAACTTCGTGAGACCCGGTTTCAAAATAAAGTATAAAAAATAGGGCTGGAGGTGTAGCTCGGAGGCAGAATGACCTATGACCAAGAGTGCAATCCCCAGTACTGCAAAAAAAAAAAAAAGAAAAGAAAAGAAATTGACATTTGCTCAGCGGTCCTGCATCTGGGCACACCTAAGAAGTTAAAAGTGGGGTCCTTGGACCCCTGTATTTACAGCACGATCAGTCACAGCAGCCTACAGGTGGAACCAGCCCATCTATCCATCGTTTGGTGAATGGACTAACACAGTGTCAATCCACACACAGGAATACTATTCAGCCAGAAAGAAGGCTATTCCAACACCTGCTCCGACGGGGATGGCTTGAGGACATGATGCTCAGTTAGAGTAAAAGGCCACACGGCAGGATTCCACTCCCAGGAGGTCCCTGGAGTCGTCAGATCCAGAGACAGAAAGAGGGTGGGTGCCAGGGGATGGGGGCGGAGCAGTGTTCAAGGGGTTTCAGTTTGGGAAGATGGGTGATGGGGACAGCCTCATAGCCATGTGACTATGACCCCGACCTGTATGCTCAAGAATGGATAAAAATGGCCGGGCGTGGTGGCGCATGCTTGTAATCCCAGTACTTTGGGAGGCAGAGACCGGAGGATCCAGGTTCGCAGCCAGCCTCAGCTACTTAGTGAGGTCTCCGCAACTTCGTGAGACCCGGTTTCAAAATAAAGAATAAAAAATAGGGCTGGGGGTGTAGCTCAGAGGTAAAAACGCTCCTGGGTTCAATCCCCGCTACCACAAAAAAAAAAAAAGAAACACCACCAGCTGATAGTCAGTTGGTCAGTCAACAAACACTTCCATGAGCTGTTTCTAGAGAAGCAGCCGAATAGGAGATGCCGGATCCCGGCTAGCTGGTGGTGTTTCTGACCCAGAACCCACTCCTCTTTCTGAGGACTCTTGCCCTGTCAGAAGGGATGAGGCCTGGTGGCCCCGAGGACACTGACCAGGCACCTCACACAGCACCAGGGAGGGGGGCGGCCCCAGGGTCCTCTGAGGGTGACTGGAATCCCAGGCATGACAGTAGTGACCAGGGGCAGGACTGGCCTTGGGAGAGGCGGGACCCGGAATCTGGAACCCTAGGGGACCCCATCTGTCCCCTGGGACCCCTGGCCAGGCAGCTGGAGGAGGCGGTCTCCCAGAACTGAGCCACCCACGCCTTGTTAGTTGGCTGAAAATTTAATCCATTCTGCTGGCTGCCATTTGGCATTTTTATTCACTTAATGGAGTTTTTTTTTCTCCTTCCTCTGTAATCTTGGCTCCAGAGGAGATGGGACTTTGTGTGTGGGAAAAAAGTCAAGTATAGATCCATTCATTAGCGCTGGACGGTCCCTGCAGGCGCGACTACCCTGAGTGCTCTTGGGAAATGCCCCGCTTTCCCCAGCCCAGCCTCCCGCCACCCTCCCCACCCGGGAAGACGGGAGACAGAACGCCAGGCTCCCCGGCCCCCAGAGGATCCTTCACCCTGGCTCATCCAGCGCCTGCTGGACGCCAGGGCCACCAAAGGACCCCAGAGCCATTGCTGGGAGATCCAGAGAACACAGGAAACTTGTGGGTTGGTAAACAGCTGGGAGCTATGGAAGGTTCTGAGACCCTGGAGTGTCCCTGTCTGAGCAGTTGCTCCAGCAACAACCAATTATAGAGTGCCTACTGTGTGCAGGCCCTGGAGACAGAGGAGTAACCAAGTCAGACCCGTCCCTCCCCTCCCAGAGCTGGGCCGGGGAGATGGCCATTAAACAGCAAAGAAACCAGCAAAAGGAGAGAGCTTGGGGTGGGGATTACACAGGTGGGGGAGATCGTTCTGCAAGCTTCTGGGTGGCAAGCTGGGGATGTTTTGCAGAGTGGGACATTTGGTACTGGGTTTTGAAGGATGAAGAAGAGTTCTGTGGTCCAAGTTGCCTGCCCAGGGCCCGAGGGCAGGAAATCTACCCTGGAGTTTTCCATCATATATTTTGCTCAGGGTGCACACAATGTTCAAACCCACTGGGGGTGTCCTGGCTAGAGACTGCTCTCTGCATGGAAGTGGGGACAAACCTGGCCCCTGCTGGGCCTCAGTTTCCCTGTCTAAGCAATGGGCAACAGGCTGGGAGGCCAGGGAGGGACAGGATCCTGGGGAAGAACAGAGGGAGGGACGTGGGGGACACATCCCAGGCCCTAAATTCCTCCCCGGTGGTGTTCGCATCTGTAGAATGGGGGAATGACTGGCTGGCTCGGACAGCGTGCCCTCCCCTGCCCGGCGTGGCCATCTGCAAACCCCGGGCAGCCAGCCCACTTCTCCCTGGCGGGCCGCGGAGAGCGCGACTGGCCCGGAGGTCCCCTCCCGCGCGGCGGCACCGCGGCTCCCCTCGGGCGGGCGCCGGCCGGCAACTTGGCGATGGAGTTGGCGGCGGCCCTGTGGCTCGGCCTGGCGCTGGCGCTGGGGTCCCGGCCCGCGCGCGGCCACCCGCAGCCGTGCGGCGTCCTGGCCCGCCTGGGGGGCTCCGTGCGCCTGGGCGCCCTCCTGCCCCGCGCGCCCGCCGCCCGCGCCCGCGCCCGCGCCGCCCTGGCCCGGGCCGCCCTGGCGTCGCCGCTGCCGCACAACCTCAGCCTGGAGCTGGTGGCCGCCGCGCCGCCCGCCCGCGACCCCGCCTCGCTGGCCCGCGGCCTGTGCCGGGCGCTGGCGGCGCCGGGCGTGGCGGCCGTGCTGGCCTTCCCCGAGGCGCGGCCCGAGCTGCTGCAGCTGCACTTCTTGGCGGCCACCACCGAGACCCCGGTGCTCAGCGTGCTGCGGCGCGAGGCGCGCGCCCCCCTCGGAGCCCCGGTACGCGCGGAGCCCGGGATCCGTCCCACTTCGGGGCCCGGCCGGGGAGGGGGCGGGGGACCCGAGCCCTGGACGCCGCACCCAGGGCCCCGGGACGGGGACCCGGACGCGCAAAGCCCGGGCTGCCCCGGAGCGCAGCGATGGCCCCAGCGGCCGGAGCCCCGGGGCGCAGGACCTGCCTGGACGCGCCGGGAGCCCCGCTGGACGCCTCCGGACCCGGTGCCGGCTCCCGCAGGACCGCGTCCCCTCGGGGCCCCGAGCTCCTCCGCAGACCCCTTCCCGGGCTTTGGGGGACCCCTAGCCTGCTGGCATCAGGCCCAGCCCGCTGCAGGGTCAGCCCCCTTCCCTCCGAGGGCGCCTCGGTTCCAGCCTCGCGCCCACGGTGTGCAGTTTCGGGGTGTGCAGGTTGAGACCTCCCTCCTTCGAGGGTGCCCTCCTTCCCTCCCAGAGACCCCAGAGGCGAGGCATCCCCGGACGCACAGCCTGCCGGTACCCTGGGGTGTGCAGGGCAACCTGTAACCCGACCCCTCCATTCTCCGCTCCTACCGAGTGCCCGCGGAGTTTTCCCCTTCTTGATCCCACACCCCAAACCCAGATTCAGGGAGGAGGGCTGGGCAGTTCCCGACAACTGGGGGGCCCAGATCGAGACGGGGCGGTGCAGGCAGGGCGGTGCCCCAAGCCCCAGCCTCTTCCCTCCTTCCAAACCCACACTGGACTTCCTTCTCTGCAAGGAGGTAGGCCCTGACCCTACAGGCAGGTCACTGACCAGCTCCCCAGGTGCCAAGCCGGAGCCCCTGAGCCCCACCCCACCCCACCCCACCCCAGGTCTGGTGGGAGATGCAGGACCCAAACCCAGGCCTGTAGCGCCCTCTGCTGCCGCCACCAGGAACTGCGCCCTGGGCTTGGGATGGCCGGCGCCTCTGGGGCTGGCCTGGCCCCAGCACCCTGGGCCACTCAGGCAACGCCCTGCCCACCTTGGGTGCCTGGTAAAGCTGTCCTGCCCCCATTGCGCTGAGAGAAAGTCCCAGAGAACTCCGGATGACCTGAGGGAGGGACCCAAGACCAGGGGAGTTCAGATGGGGAGCCAGGGTTATGGCTGGAGGATGGGGAAAGTCTATAGAGGAGAGGCAATGGACATGGGTTTTGAAGGATGCATACGAGTTGGCTGGCATAGAAGGAAAAGAGTATTTCAGTTGGAGAATGGCACAACAAAAAGCCCCCAAGTGTGCACTGTCAGGGTGGTCAGAGCAGAGATCAGGCTGTGACTCTCAGACTAAGGCGATTTTGCTTTGTGTTGATGGTAATGGGGAGCCTCAGAAGGGTTTAGAGCAGGGGTGGGCAATCCGGCTTTGGAGCGGACATCTATTCATTCATCTAGTTTCTGTGGTGTGAAGTATTGAACCCGGGTGCGTTCTACCTCTGAGCTACACCCCCAGCCCTATTTTATTTTTTTTATTTTGAAACAGGGTCTTAGCCAGGCATGATGGCACACACTTGTAATACTAGTACTTGGGAGGCTGAGACAGGAGGATCATAGGTTCGAAGCCAGCCTCAGCAACTTAGGCTCTCAGCAACTTAGTGAGACCCTATTTCCAAATTTTAAAAAATAGGTCTGGGGGTGTAGCCCGGAGGTAGAAGGCCCCTGGGTTTCATCCCTAGTATCACAAAAAAGAATGAAAGAAAGAAAAAAAGAAAGAGAGAAAGAAAGACTAAGTTGATGAGGCTGGCCTTGAACCTGCTATCCTCCTATCTCAGCCTCCCAAGTACTGGGATTAACAGGCATGCCCATCATACCTAGCTGACTTGTCTTTATTGAACATCTCTGATGGGTGGGGAGGGTGTCCGGGGACATGGAGGTCACTGTTCCTAACTACAGCTGCCCTATCCCCAGACCCCGTTCCACTTACAGCTGGACTGGGGCTTCCCCCTGGAGGTACTGCTGGACGTGCTGGTATCCGTGCTGCGGGCACACACCTGGGAGGACGTCGGCCTGGCGCTCTGCAGGGTCCGGGATCCCGCAGGCTTGGTGGCCCTCTGGACAAGCCGGGCCGGCCAGGCACCAAAGATCGTGCTGGACCTGAGTCGGCCGAACTCTGGGCATGCAGGGCTGCCGGAGCGCCTGGCCCCACTGGGGGCATCGGCGGGAGGCGAAGCCCCGGTACCCGTGGCTGTCCTCCTGGGCTGCGATGCCGCCCGTGCCCCTCAGGTGCTGGAGGCTGCACCACCTGGCCCCCGGTGGCTGCTGGGCACGCCGCTGCCTGCCGAGGCACTGCCCACGGCCGGCCTGCCGCCCGGGCTGCTGGCACTGGGTGAGGTGGCCCGACCCCCGCTAGAAGCTGCCATCCATGATGCTGTGGGGCTTGTGGCCCGGGCGCTGGGCAGAGCGGCCCATGTGCAGCCGGAGCACGCCCTCCTCCCGGCCACGGTCAACTGTGACGACCAGCAGCCCGTGGGACCCGAGTCCCCAGGGCGCTTCTTGGCTGGGTGAGTGGGGGCGCTGCTCTGAGAAGCATGCTCAGGCGTAGGGGGTGCTCTGCCCCCCACCAAGCCTCCTCCGCCAATGGTTCCTGTATGCTGAGTCCTGACTAAGATAGGAGGTTCTGTAGCCAGATGTAGTGGCACATGCCTGTCATTCTAGCAACTCAGGATCGCAGGTTTGAGGCCAGCCTCAGCAACTTCCCAAGACCCTGTTTCAAAGTAAGAATTTACAAAGCCGGGCGTGGTGGCACACACTTGTAATCCCAGTACTTGGGAGGCTGAGACCAGAGGATCCGGGTTTGTGGCCAGCCTCAGCTACTTAGTGAGGCCCTCCGCAACTTAGTGAGACCCTGTTTCAAAAATAAAGAATACAAAATAGGACTGGGGGTATAGCTCAGAGGTAGAATGCCCCTGGGTTCCATCCCCAGTACGGCAAAAAAAAAAAAAAGTAAGAATTTACAAAAGGGATGGGGGTGTAGCACAGAGGTAAAATGGCCCTGGGTTCAATCCCCAGTACCAAAAATAAAATAGGGCTGGGGTGTAGCTCAGAGGTAGAAAAAAAAAAATAGGAGCCTCGCACAGTGGTACAGGTCTGTAATCCAGTACTTGGGAGGCCAAGATAGGAGCACTGTAGGTTCGAGACCAGCCTTAACAACTTAGCAAGACTCTCAGCAATTTAGCGAGACCCTGTTTCAAAACAAAACAAAACAAAAAAATATATAAAGGGCTGGGGGTGTAACTCAGGGGTAGAATGCCCCTGGGTTCAATCCCCAGTATAAAAAATAATTAAGTTAAATGTAAAAGGGCTGGGGGTGTAGCTCAGGCATAGGGAGGCCCTGGGTAATATCCTCAATACTACAAAAGAAGAAAAGAAAACTTGTTGATTAGACATGTAGTCCCTGGCAGTGGGTTGGGCATGGGGGACAGTGTGGCTTGGGGCAGTGGGTGTGAGTCCCTGGGTCCCTTTGGCAGCTCCCGGGGCAAATAGCACCCACAGGCAGCAGGGTCCCTGGACACTGGCACCTGTGTGGTCAGTCATCAGCTCCAGGCTCTGGCCTAAGGAGGGGACCAGTACCCCTCTGGAAAGGGGTGTGTGACCATCTCCTCATCATTTGAACAAGCCCCCCTCGCTGGGGGCTCCCACCGATACCCTCCCAACACCCCTTCCAGGTTCTTGGCCAACACGTCTTTTCAGGGCCGCACAGGGCCAGTGTGGGTGACAGGCACCTCCCAGGTGCACATGTCTCGGACCTTCGACGTGTGGAGTCTTCGCCGGGACCCGCTGGGTGCCCCGGCCTGGGCCACAGTGGGCCGCTGGCGGGACGGACGCCTGGACTTGGAGCCTGGGGGTGCCACCATGCGGCTGCCGCCCCCCACAGGCACCCGGGTCCGTCCCAAGCTCCGCGTGGTAACGCTAATAGAGCACCCGTTTGTGTTTGCCCGTGAGTCGGATGAGGATGGGCAGTGCCCAGCGGGACAGCTGTGCCTGGACCCCGGCACCAACGACTCGGCCGCTTTGGACGCGCTGTTCGCGGCCCTGGCCAACGGTTCTGTGCCCCGGGCCCTGCGGAAGTGCTGCTACGGCTACTGCATCGACCTGCTGGAGCGGCTGGCTGAGGACGCGCCCTTCGACTTCGAGCTGTACATCGTGGGTGACGGCAAGTACGGTGCCCTGCGCGACGGCCGCTGGACCGGCCTGGTGGGCGACCTGCTGGCCGGCACGGCCCACATGGCGGTCACCAGCTTCAGCATCAACTCGGCCCGCTCGCAGGTGGTAGACTTCACCAGCCCCTTCTTCTCCACCAGCCTGGGCATCCTGGTGCGGGCGCGGGACACGGCCTCGCCCATCGGGGCCTTCATGTGGCCGCTGCACTGGTCCATGTGGGTGGGCGTCTTCGCCGCCCTGCACCTCACCGCGCTCTTCCTCACCCTGTACGAGTGGCGGAGCCCCTACGGCCTCACGCCCCGGGGCCGCAACCGGGACACCGTGTTCTCCTACTCCTCCGCGCTCAATCTCTGCTACGCCATCCTTTTTGGACGCACCGTCTCCAGCAAGACCCCCAAGTGCCCCACCGGGCGCTTTCTTATGAATCTCTGGGCCATCTTCTGCCTGCTCGTGCTGTCCAGCTACACGGCCAACCTGGCCGCCGTCATGGTTGGGGACAAGACCTTCGAAGAGCTGTCGGGGATTCATGACCCCAAGGTGAGTTCCAATACCAAGTCCCAGCTGGCTTCACGGGCTGCCACCCCAACTCCTGCGTCATTTCGAAGCCAGTCCCAAGCTTGTGTCACCTCATCCACAGATATTTTGGGGATCTTTTTTTTTTCTTTTTTTAGTACTGGGGATTGAACGCAGGGGCGTTCTACCTCCGCGCTACGCCCCCGGCCCTATTTTTTATACTTTATTTTGAAACCGGGTCTCATGAAGTTGCGGAGGGCCTCACTAAGGAGACAGAGAGAGAGAGAGAGAGAGAGCTGAGGCTGGCCGCGAACCCGGATCCTCCGGTCTCCGCCTCCCAAAGTACTGGGATTACAAGCGTGCGCCACCCCGCCCGGCCTTATTTTGGGGATCTTAATGCAGCCGGGGCCCCATTTCCCCAGGGGTCCCCACCACCACCACGATGGTTTGTTCAAATCTAGAATCCGTGATATGCAGCCCTGGTGGTAGCAACTTTATTTTCTCCCTTGCCATTTATCTGTTGGGAATGTGGGTTCTCCCTCCCCTGCGATTTTGCTGGCGGTACCCTGCTGATCCCCCCACTCAACTTAGTGAGACCCTGTTTCAAAAATAAAGAACAACAACAACAAAAAAAAAAAAATAGGGCTGGGGGTGTAGCTCAGAGGTAGAATGCCCCTGGGTTCAATCCCCAGTATGGGGGGGAGCAGAGGGTCTCAATTCAGGGTGATACGGCCCCACCCCCACCCCGGCAGGGTCTAGGATATTTGTGGTTACCACAACTGGGAGAGGTCCTGGCATGGGGTGGGTAGATCTGGACGCTGCTCTGCACCCTGCCCACCCTGGACCTCCTTCCTGTCCCTGCAGCTGCACCACCCGTCGCAGGGCTTCCGCTTCGGCACGGTGTGGGAGAGCAGCGCTGAGGCTTACATCAAGGCCAGCTTCCCCGAGATGCACGCGCACATGCGGCGCCACAGCGCGCCCACCACGCCCCACGGCGTCGCCATGCTCACGTGAGGCTCAAGGCCCGGGGGGTGGGGGGCGGGGCCTGGCGACCTGCTGACCCCGCCCTCCCCCGCAGGAGCGACCCCCCCAAGCTCAACGCCTTCATCATGGACAAGTCGCTCCTGGACTACGAGGTCTCCATCGACGCGGACTGCAAACTGCTGACCGTGGGCAAGCCCTTCGCCATCGAGGGTGAGTGTGCCGGGAGGGCTCATGGGGAGTCACGGGGGACTCCAGGGGACAGGGGCGAGTTCCAACCTGTGTGGGTACAGTTCCCGTAAGGCCGTGTCCCCAGGTCCCCGGCTCCCCTAGGCTATGGCATCGGACTGCCCCAGAACTCGCCGCTGACCTCCAACCTGTCCGAGTTCATCAGCCGCTACAAGTCCTCGGGCTTCATTGACCTGCTTCATGACAAGTGGTACAAGATGGTGCCTTGCGGGAAGCGGGTTTTCGCTGTCACAGAGGTGAGGCAGGGCCCCGGGCACAGGGTAAGGCGATGGCACGGGGCCTCTGAGCCTTGTCTGAGGCTCCTGACCCCCTGCTCATTCCCAAGAGGCACACTGGTCTGCTTGTGTGGACTCCTGCTTGTCCTACAAAACCCCAGCTCCAGTGCCCCTCCTCCATGAAACCTCACTTCCAGCCATGGAACTGTTGCCCCACCAACCTGGCGGCACAGCCCCAGGTGCCTCAATATGGTCCAGCCCGTCTGTCCTGGCCCGGGGTGCCCCAAAAGTCTCCTATCACGTGATGGTGAGGGAGCCCTGTGTCCCGCCAGACCCTTCAGATGGGTATCTACCACTTCTCTGGGCTCTTCGTGCTGCTCTGCCTGGGCCTGGGCAGCGCCCTGCTCAGCTCGCTGGGCGAGCACGTCTTCTACCACGCGGTGCTGCCGCGCATCCGCAAGGGCAGCAGGCTGCAGTACTGGCTGCATACCAGCCAGGTGAGGGCTGTGGTGCCGTCGGGTGATGGTGGATGGCCTCCTGCCGCCCACCGTGCCACCAACGGGGCCTCTGTCTGGGACCTTAGAAAATCCACCGCGCTCTGAACCCGGAGAGGCCGGAGGGGCAGAGGGAGAAGCTGGAGCCGCAGCCCAGGTAAGCAGTGGCCCGCCCCGCCCGCCCCGCCCCGCCCCGCCCGCCGGAAGTGGGCGGGCCCTCCACACAGCTAGCCTGACGGAGGCTACCCAGTCTGAGACCGGGCTTGATAGGTCATCCCCTCCAAAAGGTCCCAGACCTCTAGATGGCAAAGGGGGGCACGACTGCTTGGGGGGCATTGCCTAGCACTGTCCCCTGCCCTCAGTGGCCCCGAGGAGCAGCAACCCGACACCCCGGCAGTCCCAGAGGGCCCCGGGCGCTGGAAACGGGTTCGCCGGGCTGTGGGCAAGGAACGTCGGGTGCGCTTCCTGCTGGAGCCGGCCCAGGCTGCCGCCCAGGACGCAGACGCAGACGCGGACGCGGAGCCTGGGCCGCCCGAGGGCCCTGTCTGGCTGTGTTCCAACGGACGTCCGCCCGCGGCCGCCCCTGGAGCAGGCGAGTTGGAGGAACTGAAGCAGCACATCGAGGGCATCCGGGAGAGGCTCCGCCAGGCCCTGATGCGGCGCGGGGAGCTCCTGGCCCAGCTTGGGGACGGCGCCCGCCGTCGGCCTCTGCGCCTGCTCCAGGGTAGAGCAGCACCTGGGGACGCCCAGTGACAGATCGTGCACTCGCTGCCCAAGGAACTAGAAACCGACCCCTGCCCCGGGATGAGGGTCCGGCTGGGGGGCCCTCCCCACGTGCACAGACAGGCAAAGACCAGGCGCTGTCCACGACAGTTTATTCTATATACAAACACAATTTTGTACACTGCAATTAAATAGAATGGAATGAGCGCTCCTCCGCATTCCGCGCCAAGTGATTGGTTTGGCCGTCGGCCCACTCCGCCCTGAGCCGGGCTGGACCCTGGCCCGGGCGCCGATGTTGGCACCTGTGCCCCGAGCCCCTGTGCCCGAGGCGCAGCTCTGCCCTCCGAGGGCCCGGGCCTGGTGCACACAGAGGGGCAGCCGTGGAGAAGGCACTGCACAGCGAGCACCAGGCAAGGCCGGGGGCGAACCAGCCCCTGGCGGGACGGTGGGAGGGTGCGCCCCGCCCCACCCAGCCACCTCGCTCAGACCTGCCCTGTGAGTGCCCAGCTCTGCCCTGGGGCTGAGCTCCAGACCTTTCACCACGCCCCCTCCAGAACTTCCGTGGAGCCCCGCCCCCTCTCCTTGCAGACCACCACAAACACAGCTGACTAGCAGGACAAGCTGGCCGGCCCCGCCCCTGGGGAGAGGCCGCCTTCCACAAACCTGATGAAACCTCAACCTGATGACACCAACCGGGCGGCAGGCAGTCCGGAGGAGGGGCGGGGCCCTGGTGCCCCAGAGGGGCAGCCTCATCTGCCCCCAAGGCTCTGGCGAGGCCACTCCGCCAGCCCACCAGCTGGGGAGGCGGCTCGGCTGCCAGGGGCGGCTCAGGACGCGTTCTCCGGGGGCGCGTCAGCTGGGGCCGAGGACTCGGGGCTGGATCCGCCTCCCACGGCCGCTGGGGAGGCTGTGTCAGGCGCCAAGGAGTTGCTTTGGGGGGCACTGTCCTGCGAGGAGTGGGAGAAGCCCTCACTGGGGCTCAGGGGCCCGGTGGGCCGCCGCTCCAAGAGCGAGGCACTCAGACCGGACAGAAACGAGGCGTCCGTGATGATGGCGGCCGTCTCTGCCATCCAGCCCAGGTCGCCCCCTGCTGCTGCGGCCACCGAGGCAGCTACGGCCCCCAGGGAGCTGGGCGAAGTGGCCCCAGGCCCAGGTCCCCCACTGGCTCCAGCTGGGCCAGGGCCCAGGGCGAGGGGCTGGCCCACAGGGTCTGCAGTGGCGGCCGGGGTGCCCGAGTTGTTGTTCAGGTCGTCCGGCAGCGCCGTGGGTGTCCCGGCACCCAGCGGCGGGGCCTGCAGGAGCATCTCCTGTATGCGGATCTGCTGCAGGATGGCGGGTAGCTCGTAGTGGTGGAAGAAGTAGATCATGGAATGCTGGGGGCAGGAAGGGCGGGGTCAGGACCCCGGCCCACCAGCAGACCTCTGCGCAGGAAGCCCCCCACCACCGGAACCCAGTTAAGGCCCCACTCGGTCCTATCCGCCTGCCCCGGGAGCCGGGAGGAAGGCCCTGCCCATCGCCCACTGACTCGGTGGGAAAGAGGATGCGCCCATCTAGTGTGCGAGGAGGCGGAGGCGCCTGCCTCTGTCCCCGCCCCGCCTCACCTGGATGAAGAGCCAGGAAGTGACCAGGGCCAGGCTGCTGTACTGCCCGTTGAAGCGGTAGTGGTAAGCGTAGAAGGCGAAGTGGTACAAATAGAAGAACCTGCGGGGCAGGGCGGTGAGCCCCGGCTGTCGGCAGCGCTGACCCCAGCACCGACCCCAGCACCCCCCACACCGCGCCCGTCCCCGCTCACCGCAGCCAGTGCCGCTTGCTGGTATTCGTGTGGCAGCAGATGGCGTCGTACTGGTCGGCCAGCCACACGATGAGGATGATGTAGAAGGCCGTGGTGGTGTCATTGAAGAACTCCGACATGATGGCCTCCATCCCTGTGGGGACAGGCGGCTGGGTTGGAGCGGGTGGGGCGGGGCGGGGGGGGGCGGCCGGGAGGGGTCCTCACCGACGAGGGCCAGGATGACGGTCAGCAGGGGCGCTGCGGGGAAGGCGATGGCCATGTTCATCTCCAGCATCTGCAGCAGGTCCACTGCGGGCACAGGGGGCGGGGGCCACCCGTGAGGGCCTGGGGGCGAGCCCGCCCTGCCCCCCGCGGCCGGCGGGGACTCACCGATGAAGACGAAGATCTGGTGGTGGGAGTAGCGGAGCAGCATGGACACACTGAGGGTCTGCAAGTGAGGCGGCGAAGTCGAGGGCGGCCTGCGCTCTGCTCCGGCCCTCCGGAGGCCCCGCCCCAGGCCCCGCCCCAAGCGCCTCCCCCGCCTCCCCCGCACTCACGAAGATGACCATGATGACGAAGGCCGCCAGGTAGGACGTGCGCGCCATCCACATGCTGACGAAGCGGTAGTGCTCGCCCGACACCACGTTCCGCAGGAAGCCTGGGGGGCGGGCAGTGAGCGCCGGGCCCGCCCCCGCCCCACCCCGCCCCAAACCCCACCCCAGCCCCACCCCCGCCCGCCCCGCGCCCCACCCTTGTTCTCCTCGTTCTCCGCCAGGCCCTTCACGCTGGACATGAGGATGTCGTCGTAGCCCAGGAACTCGTCCAGCAGCAGGCGGCTGAAGCGGTCTCCGAAGCACTGGTCCCGCGTGGGGTCTGCGGGTGGGCGAGGGTCAGGGCCCCGGCCAGTCCTACGGCAGTCGGTCCCTGGGGGAGCCCGGGCACCCCAACCCCAGACACACAGGAGACGCAGAGGCTCACCCAGCGTGACCACCATGACCGGGATGCTGAGGCGCTGCCGCGTGGCCTGCGACAGCCGCAGGAAGCCGTACTCCAGCGAGTACTCCACGATGTACTCGTCCTGCGGCCACACTGCGGGGACAGGGCCAGTCAGCCCCGCCCGCCCGCCCCCGCCCCGCCCGCCCGCAGTGTAGTACCTTTGCTGGGCGTCTCTGGGAAGGGGAACTCCTGGCTGTCATTCAAGGCCTCGGAGCCACTGGGCGGCTTGAATACCTTGGGCTCGATGTCCAGCTCAAACTGCAGGCAACCAGGGACCAGGGCGTCAACGGGCCCGGCCAGAGCGTCCGCCACCCGCATTATCAGAACCAGGGCTGACATCCTGGAACCCCCACCTCGGCCAGGACCCCACCCCCACAAGTGTGCTCATCTCCAGGAGGTGGCCCTGAGCCCTGGAGCTGGGGACGGGGCAGGGGCACCGGGCAGGAGCACCGGCAGAGGTGGAACCCACAGGGGCCTCTGCCGCTCGGCTACCCGGGGCCTCAACTATTTAAATGAGAGGGCCTCTCCCCATGGCGGGGCCAATTTGCCCCCTGCCCCACCAGTGCCTGAAGCCACCTGCAGTGTGGTGACAGACGCCTCCCCCAACCACAGCAGCTGTGCGCTCGTCAGCCCACGGCTCTGGCTCCTCAGCACCGCCAGAACTAGGCTGGCCTCTCCACGTGACAGCAGGAAACCCCCTGGGACCCGGTGCCCCTGCCCCGCCCAGGGGCCCCTCCAAGGGGGTGGGCAGGGGCTGCCTGCACCAGCAACCACCTCAGGTGGCCGCCATCCACGCACCGACCTTCTCCAGTTACCTGCGCCCACCGAGCACCTCACCTTCACCGAGCTGTTCCCGAACATGTCCATGGTCAGCTCCTCCTCGTCCTCCTCCAGCTCCAGGCCGCCAGGCTCCACGGCCAGGCCGGGGAAGCTCCCGCGGCTGCCGTCGCAGAACTGCAGGAAGACGGGCGCCCGGCTGGAGTTGTGGCGCACCTCCACGCGCAGGATGCCCTCCCGCGGCCACCGGTCCCGCACGTGCTCCAGGCAGTTGATGGGTGAGCGGGAGAAGACGATGTGGATGTAGGCCAGCACAAAAAGCACGAACAGGGCCTGGGGGGTGGGGGACAGTGGTCAGTGGTGCCACCAAGGGAGGGGACACCCCAGGAAGCCCTGTGCCCCTCCCATGCTGCCAGCATCTCACCGACCTCAACCCCAGGGCAGCTTGAGTGATGGGACTGTGGGGGACATCACTGTCCCAGGTCCTGAACTGCCCAACCCCACCCCCCAGCCCAGGAGAAGGTCCCAAGGTCACTGGCCGGGCTCAGGGTCACCACTGAGCAACTGCTCTCATCCCGAGACCCAGCTGCCCGCCGGGCCATCCCCATGAGGCCAGCATGGTCCCCACGGCCTCCATGTCCCCACATGGCTGCTCCCTGCCGCATTCTGTTGTGTCCTAAGAGCCCCCTGATCTCACCAGCTAAACTTAGCCTCCCTTGTCTGACCAGGTGCCCTCTGTACCCCTCCCAAGTTGGGCAGGGCCAGTGGCAGCTGCCAAGGACACTGGTGACACTCACAGGCAGGGCCAGGCTGCTGTCTGGGAAGTGCGGCTTCCTCATCGACAAAATGGGACAGCAGCCACTCCTGGTGTGGGGAGACTCTGCCCTCAGGGCAATGTCTGGGGACATTGCCACGGGTGGTTATGACACCGGGGAGCTCCTCGCGTGGAGCAGGTGGAGGCCAGGGCTGCTGCTCAGCACCCTGCGGGGCCCAGGACATCCACCCCAGAGAACAACCCAGTCCTGAATGTTCAAAGCACCGGCATTAAGAAACCGCGCATTAGTGTGTGAAACTACATTAGTGCTTTGGGAAAGATGATCGAGTCCACTCCCTGCTCACAACAGACACCAAAATATACTCCCAGTGGGATGGATGGTACGGACCAGGGGACCCTAGCTTCTGGGATGGACCTCCTGTCTCCCCTACTCGGTGTGGATTTCTTTTTGTTTTTTTGGGGTTTTTTTTGCGGTTACCGGGGATTGAACGCAGGGGCGTTCTACCTCCGCGCTATGCCCCCGGCCCTATTTTTTTATACTTTATTTTGAAACCGGGTCTCACGAAGTTGCAGAGGGCCTCACTAAGTAGAGAGGGAGAGAGAGAGAGAGAGAGAGACAGGGAGAGAGAGAGAGACAGGGGGAGAGAGGGAGAGAGGCAGAGCGCGCGCTGAGGCTGGCCGCGAACCAGGATCCTCCGGTCTCCGCCTCCCAAAGTACTGGGATTACAAGCGTGCGCCACCACGCCCGGCTCTCGGTGTGGATTTCAATGTGGATAGCACCCTAGGACCTCAGGGGGCAGGTGAGCATAGGACACAGGGTCTCTTTGGGTTCATGGGATCCCAACTCAGGGAGTCTCAACTGGGTGAAGCCGTCCACAGGGGGTACTGGGTGATGTCAGGGGACATTTGTGGTTGTCAGATTGGCATGAAGTGGGTGTAGGCCAGGGACACCGTTCCACATCTGTGGTGCCCAGAGCAGCCCAGTCCAGAGGACGACAGTGTGAGGGAGAGAGCACCTGGCAGGCAGGAGGCAAGTCAAAAGGTGGGCTCCGTGTGGTGGCGAACACCTGTAATCCCAGTACTTGGGAGGCTGAGACAGGAGGATCGCAGGTTCGAGGCCAGCCTAAGCAACTTAGCAAGACCCTATTTCAAAAAAAAAATTTAAAGCCGGGCGTGGTGGCGCACGCTTGTAATCCCAGTACTTTGGGAGGCGGAAACCGGAGGATCCGGGTTCGCGGCCAGCCTCAGCTCTCTCTCTCTCTCTCT
>PVJS01026820.1:0-26702 GCA_004027185.1 Glis glis | reverse complement strand
TCTCTCTACTTAATGAGGCCTTCCGCAACTTCGTGAGACCCAGTTTCAAAATAAAGTATAAAAATAGGGCCGGGGGTGTAGCACGGAGGTAGAACACCCCTGCGTTCAATCCCCGGTACCTCAAAAAAAAAAAAAAGAAACTAACAACTTTTACTCTGTCATTAATGCAAATTGTTGCTAACTATAAATATTAATGCCCCCTTAAGATCCTCCGTAGGCTGCATCGTCATGAAAAATGAATATTCCTTTACTGGGCAGCAGACTCTTCACCCATCTGGGACCAGATTAGTGTTTCCTAGTTTCTAGTAGCCAACTTTATCGTTGCCACCATCATGACTTTTGGTTTTTCCAAGTGTGATGGCTAATCTGGATGGTCAACTTGACTGGATTACGAAACACCTAAAAGTATGTGACTTTGGGTGTGTTGATGAGAGGATTGGCTTGTGTAAGGGCAGACCGAAGGGGAAGTCCCGCCCTGAATGTGGGCAGCGCTGTTCTGATAGGTACAAACCTGGATGAAATGAGAAAGCTGCATGTGTGGTTCTTCCTGAGAAAAGAGCATCTGCTCTCACCTGGGATATCGGCTTTCAGCCTTTGGAATTGAACTTTCACCACCGTTTCTCCGGAGAGTTCCTCGGCCTTTCCATCTTGGACTGGGACTGCATTAGTGGTCGCTCTGATTCTGAGACTCCAGTTCTTGGACCAGCTGCTGATTCTACCAGCTCTCCACGTGTAGGGGGCCACTTGGGACTCCAGTGCTATGGACTGTAAGCTGATTTGATAAATCCCCTCTACCATATACGTATCTTATGAGTTCTGTTACTCTAAGAACCCTGACTAATACACCAAGTGACACCTGCAAGGGACTGACATTATTATCTGCCACAAATAAAAGGCATTCATATAGATAGACACAAATTGGACTAAACAATGACATTAGGTGCTGTAGGGCCCTAGAGAGCCCTAACAAGAGTGACTCCATGTTCGACCTGGTCTGGAATTCCCCTCAGGCCCAGAACAACCGATCAGTGAAAAGAGCATGTAGCACAACCCCTGAAGCATGAACTAACATCCTGCTTACCTAACCCCAACATCCTGGAAGCATTGGGCCATGTTCCAGACATAACGTACCTTCCTAACTCGAGCCAATCAAAAGTTAACACAACTCCTGCTTACTTCAGACTAGCGGTTTTGTCAGCACCCCATTGGCTGTAACTTAGGCAATGAGTTCCCCCCATCTCCGATCACCTGTGTGTGGTTTTTGCCTTTAAAAACTCTGTGTGAAACTAGTTCAGGGTCGCAGCTCCTAACTTTGCATTGGACTGCATCCCTAGCCTGGCTAGCTTGTTTTAACTGCGGCTGAATAAATCAGCCCTCCAAATCCAGTCAGACTCCTCTTCTTCCTTGCGACACCGGACCGGGCATAACAGTACTAGGTAGCGAATGTACCCTCTCTTTCTGTGAAAATGGAGATTAATCAGGATTCAAGAAGTCACAAATAGATCCTAATAACAACCTGAAACTTTCTATGGAACATAATCAGAATGGTTTTATAGTATCAGAGATGGAACGCTATTCAGGAGGTGATATTTAATGCCTTGTCTAAACCAACTAAAACCATCTTATATGCCACTGAAGAGCATTTCCTGTGGGCCCAGTGGTAGCTCCATTTTACATAAGGAAATAATGAACCAAGATGTCTTCAGGGTCCCTGCTGGCCCTTCAATTTTGTGGAAAGATTTCCTACTTAAGCCTTTGGCAATCCACCTATTACCTAAATTAATGTACATTCAGATAGCACTCGACAAGGTGTAATGGACAAATAATACATATTTTGCTTCCATTCAAAGGTGTGCTAATGATCCAAAAACAAGAAAGCAAGTTGTCTGATTCACTTGTAACTTTAACGGTTGCCTGAAGCCAAGTTCGTCTCCAGTGACTGGGAACAAACACTATGGGGGAAAAAATCTGCCTGTCAAAACAGAACACAGCTCAAATCATTTCAGAATGGTGGGAGGAAATTGTCCTGGCAAAGTGCGCTATCAATTCACATCTGGAGTTTATCTGTAATTGCCTTCCAAATGTTCCTTTCAGCCTCCTCAAAATATTTTATTTATATAAAAGAGATAAGATAGACAACTTCTAGGAAGAAGGAAGAAGCTTTAGAGAGAGAATGAACATTTCTGCAGGCATCCTGCTGGCTTTCCCCAAACTGTAAACATTAAAACAATGAATAATGGATGCGAGAAATAACAATCGATGACAAATCAGACTCCTTGGTAAGAGTCCTTAAGAAGTGTTCTCTGTTGATTGGCCTCCTCACTAGAGTTAGGCAAAAGCTCCCAGCCATGCAAGTACTGGTGGTTTCCAAATAAAACTGTCCCTTCTATTGCCAAATACCCTCCTGGGAAATTTCATTAGATACAATTATTGCCTCCATAAATTTCGCTGTCCCTTTCATAGAGAGTCACTGGAGAGACAACGTAAATGACTCAGTAAAGCAAGTGACACTATGTCATGCTTAGTTTTAAATTATGTCTGAAGATACCTCAGCATGGTCAAGGAGAAAGGTCAAGGAGAAAAGCCTTGAAAGAAAATCCCTCATGTCCAGTGTGACTGTATATCTTCCAAACTGGGATTGATTGATAAAATGAAGCTGGAATGCCTCCATTAGCTAGTGCTGTGTAACAAACCACCCCACAACTCAGTAGCTTAAAAAGAACAATGCTTGATTATTTCTCTTGAGTATTTGCATTGGCTAGGAGTTGACTGGTCTAAGCTGGGTTTGGATGAAAGTCCCTCTGCACCATGAGTCTCTCACCCCCCCCCCCTTGGGACCAACAGGCTAGCCTGGCATATCATTCTCAAAGCCAGAGCAAAGATTACAAACTGCAAACATAATTGCCCAAGTGTGTTTTGAAGTCTCTACTTGAACCAGTTCTGCTAACATTCTACTGAATCAAAGAACAAGGAAATATATTTCTCTTTTGGATGGTCAGCACTGCAAAGCTAAAGGACAGGAACGGTTGTACTGATGGCACCAGTTCCTCATGGAAAGAAGTATTGGTGCCGTGAATGTAACCTGTCTCAAGATAGTGTTAATAAACCAATTCATCCTAAATGATCTACTCACATTATTGGAACAACATTTACAGTAGCCAAAGATCCCCTCAAGGGAAGCTCCCTAGTTAGAAAGCCAGAGAATGAGTCGTAGTTAGAAAAATGACCTCAGGCTTTACAAACTATGATCCTGACCTCCCCCTGCCCACCCCCACAAAAAAACACCCGCAAGTAAAGCTGCCTTCAGGAAATGTGGGTTTCATGTAGAATTTGACATGGGCTTCAGTCAAAGATCAATATCGCACAAATATATCAGAAGAAAAAAGGAGCTAATGTTAATAAGGCACCTCCTATAGGCCAACACTCGCCATCTATGTCATTTTAAATCTGTATCAAAGTCCTTCAAGATGTGTTACTCCTCATCTTACAGATGGCTACATGAGAGGGAGATCGGTTAAGTCTATTACTCAACTATTCATAGCTACTAACTAGAGACAGGAAAAAGCAAATCTACCTGTTCAAACACCTCTTTGGGCTCCACTATACTATACTGTGTTAACCTCACTGGTAGATTACATAGATCTCTCAACACTGTATTTAAAGAGCCAGATATTCAAGTATTTATAGTGCTTCTTGGGAAGATATAATCCCAACTAATACTATTTCTGAGACAGAGTTCTTCCTCTGTGAAGAAACACTTTTATTTAGGACATATTTTGAGTCTTACTAATATTTCATCAGCAAGGCACTTTTAACACATATTTCCTAATAATTTTAAGTATGATTTTAATTTAAATCTTCTATAAGATAATAACCAAGTCAGTAGGAAAATATTAAAATTAAAATATATGTTACTTCACAGAATTCTATAAATTTACTTAAAGTATAGATATGATATACTATAGATATATATCATATTTATGTATTTTAAATATTATATATTGTATGTTATATTTATGTTACCTATTATAGATTATAGGTTATAATGTCTAAAAGTATTTTTGTTATTGTAGTACCAAGGATTAAATAATATGACATACCTGAAGATCTTAGCATGGAGTTTGGAACATAGTAAGTATTAAGTGAAATAGCTAATTATACAAGGTACATGCTTATCACATAATAAGTCCTTCCTTTAAGGCTCATATCGGAGGTTAAAATTACACTGGCTGATTCATTTACCCCAGATCAATATATTCCATGAGCCCACCCTCTTGACCTAGACATTCAAATGCTCTTGCTCTCTTTTAGAACTGGGAGATACCAAAAAACCAGCTAGAGGAGCTACCTAGAGCTTTTGATCATGCAGATTAACTGAGAAACATGCAGTACATCATACCTCCCATGAAATACACAGACATCGCCATCAAACATCGCCCAGTGTTGACCAGGCAGACCCAAGTCTGACCCCCCAATTCCAGGTCTTGTAGGAAGGTAACATTCTCCCCACAATTTCTGCCCTAGTTTTCTTCTTGGCTCCCTCTCCCTCCCAGGTGCCCATATATGAGTATACCATCTCTGTCATATCCTAATGACCTCGTCAGCCTTAAGGCAATCTACCTAATCCTCTCTCTGGGTACACGGGAACCCACTTATGGCAAGAATTTTCTGAGTATGTGCGTCTTCACTAAAAAATTGAGAATTACAAGGAACTCCGTTATCCGTGACTATATATTTTTTAAAAGTCTGCCTGAAACAAATCTCCCCCAAATTTTGTGATGCGAAACAACAGCAATCCCTGGGTATGTGATGGCAGCTCGTGGGTACGGAGGTGGGCTCGGCCGGGTGGGTCTCACTGGGCTCTCATGCAGGGGCCGAGGCTGGAGCTGAAGCCATCTGAGGGCTCCTCACTCACAAGCCTGGGCTAGTGCCTGGGCTAGGAAGATGCAAATAATCAGCTGCTGCTAAAAGAGTTGTGAATAGTAAAGCTCCTCGGGGCATCTCTCATTCTCTTCTCCGTATTGTCTACCACCTGGTCTTTTCCTAATCATTTGTGCTCACGGGTAGCCAGACAGCTTACCAGCCAGCCCAGGGCCACATGCACGTGTCCTGAGAGAAAGCTGGGCAGAGGCCATGTGGCCCTTGCTGACCCAAACTTGGAAGTCACTCTCCTGCATTCTCATTTCCAAGGAAGCCACATGTCCCACCCAGTTTTAAAGGAGTAGGGACAGACCACTCTCTCTTGAGGGGGAGGTGGGTGGCAAGGTTCTAAAAGAACATGTGGGGCAGGAAACATTTTTGATTACTTTTGGAAAACATAATTTGCTGTGGAGCATCTCATCTTGTTGGCCGCTCTCTTCTCTCCTCCCTATCCTAGCTCCTCGCGGCCTTCTTCCATTAAAGCGCCAAATGGTTCTCTATTCTGCAGAATAGTTCTGCTCTCCTGCAGGTCCTCTTTCGCTTGCTAGTCAGAACAAGGGGACTCCATCTCCTAGGAACCTGAAATTCTTTTTTTTTTTTTTTTTTTGCGGTACCGGGGATTGAACGCAGGGGCGTTCTACCTCCGCGCTACGCCCCCGGCCCTATTTTTTATACTTTATTTTGAAACCGGGTCTCACGAAGTTGCGGAGGGCCTCACTAAGGAGAGAGAGAGAGAGAGAGCTGAGGCTGGCGGCGAACCCAGATCCTCCGGTCTCCACCTCCCAAAGTACTGGGATTACAAGCGTGCGCCACCACACCCGGCAGGAACCTGAAATTCTACCTGCATTAGAAAGCAAGCTCGCACCTTGCACAGAGTTAGAAGTAAAATGACTGGCAGGCCAGCTCCCTGCAATACTGCAGAGACTAGTGTGAGAGCAAATGAGAAGAGTATCAAATGCAGGACAACAGCCATCCACTTTGACAAAGCAGACTCCTCCTCAAGATGAAGGAGAAAGGAGTGTCACCTATTCCAAGAAAGAGGAGGCATCCTCAATAATGCAAGGGAAAAAATATGTGGTCGAGACCCCTCGGGCTTGTATTACTCCCTGAATTATTTACTGGTCTACTTGAAGATGGAGAAATTCCATTTCATTGGCACAGAAGAAGAGATTCATCAACAAGATAAGAATGTCAGGTACAGAAAATGCCTCGGAAAAAGAAACACAATTTTGCGGCTGCTACAACAATATTAAAACCCTCCCGGAAACGTGCCCTGCTTCACAATTCCATTTGGTCCCCCGTGTCTATCAGTTTTGTAAAGGGGGGGGGAAGTGATTTTAGAAATTTCTTTGAAGATGTCTACTGCATTAAAATGGCTCTGGTATGATGCTCTCCTCTACATGGTATTCTGAAAAAAAAAACTTAGTTTTTTCACGTTTGGGACGAAAACATGTTTGAGATGTAGTTGTACCAATTAATATTACACTCCAGTTAATATTGCATTCTGCAACATGTCATTGCAAAGCTAATGAATAAGGACTTAAGTTTTTTTCCTCATTTTAGAAGAAGTCCAAGGATCAACAGAACACAATCGTGACAATAGTTTTACAGTTTCACCAAGGATTTAGTTTCTTATTTTTATCTCCTCCAACTTGAGCATGCGGCTTTCATCCCCATGGTTGTGATGTGGCTACTAGGGCGTCCTTCCTTACATTCACATCCCAGGTCGACAGGAGAAGGAAACATCAAAATCCTTCTCCCCATGAGGTTCTGCCTGTATATGACAAAAGGCCAGCTGTCCTCGGTGACTGCTGCATACCTATTATTGAGCCGGTGCCCTTCCACCTGGCCACAACACATCAAAACAATATTTTAGCTCTCTGGCTGCTCTTCGTAGGGGAAGATGAAAGCTGTGAATGATGTAGAGTTGCATTTTCCACCACAGTAACAGACCAAGAGTAGGAAGTGCTGGCTCTTGTCTAATCCCCTGATCTAACTAAATATCAAACTAAGGAGAATCCTTTCATCTCCAGGGTTCCAGTTTTCCCATGTCAAAAAAAAATGGAATAAAGGGAATAATGAAATAGAAGATCTCTAATGTTCTATTATTTTCCCATCCAGTATTACTTTAAGGCAGCATGGTGGGGCAGACACTGTTGGCCGCCTACACAACAGCCATCTTTGATCTGTCTTCCGTATTGGCAGAGACCTACTCACACTGTGGAACCTCTGACACTTTCTAAGCCTTTTTCCAGTTACAGCATGACTATGCAACCACAACTTGTCCAGAAGACCAAGCGTATAATCCCAGCTACTTGGGAGGCTGAGACAAGAGGATAGTACATTTGAGGCCAGCCTGGACAACCTAGGGAGACTCTCTTGTAAAATAGGCTGGGGATATAGTTCAGTGGTAGAGCACTTGCCTAGCATGCATGAGGCCCTGGGTTCAATCTCCAGTAACACACACACACACACACACACCTCTCAAGGGATAGTGTACCCTCAATATTTTCTGAATAAGATTTTCTACCAGACTGTGAGATGAATGTGTGACAAGGAAGTCTTCTGGCTCTCTCTCCAAACCTCTCTCTTCATCCATCTACTCTTGTCTTAGGACCCACCTGTATGAGCTGTAGCAGCCATTTTGTGCCCAGAAGGCAGCAAATCTCAAAATGATGGAATAGAAGAATGATAAAGAGTTTTAGGAGCTGGGCATGAAGAAGCATGCCTGTTAGCCCAATATTTGGTAGGCTAAGACAGGAGAATTGCAAGTTCGAGGACAGCTTCCGTAAGTAGTGAGACTCTCTTTGAAAGCAAATAAATAAATAAATAAATAAAAAGGGATGGGGGTGTAGCTTGGAGGTAGAAAGGCCCTAGGTTCAATCCCCAGTACCACAAAAAAAAGAATTGTAGTCATTGATAAGAGCAATTATGGGACCAACTTTTCCTGTCTTTATGTTATAAGAAACAATTTAAAAAATCCTGTTTATTTATGCTATTTTTTCTTTCTTTGACACTATTACTTGCAGCCCAAAACATCCTATACAATATCATGATCTAGTAGAAACAATGGTAGATAATAAATTAACTCATATTTTGTGTGTGCATGAATCACCAGGAAAGCTTATTAAAATGCAGATTTCTGATGGAGGAGGTCTGAGGCAGGACCTAAAATTCTTCATTTCTAACTGGTAGCTGGGCTGGGGTTGATGCTTCTGCTCTGCACATGATCTTCATCAACACTTTTTTTTTTTTTTGGTAGTACTAGGGATGGAATCTAGGGGCATTCCACCTCTGAGCTCCACCCCCAGCCCGATTTTATTCTTTTTTACATTTTGAAACAGGGTCTCACTAAGTTGCGGAGGACCTCACTAAGTAGCTGAGGCTGGCTGCGAATCTGCGATCCTCCTGTCTCAGCCTCCCAAGTACTGGGATTACAAGCATGCGCCACCACGCCCGACTTTCCATCAATACTTTGAATAGCAAATTTCTAACCCAGGTTTGGCTGCTGTATTGATAGTGTATGATCGAGGCACATCATTTCCCTAGGTCTCAGTATTCTCATGGATTCCTACATCTTATGACTCTGAGTATTATCAGAAGGAAACAGCCAGGCATGGTGGCGCATGCTTGTAATCCCAGTACTTGGGAGGCGGAGACCGGAGGATCCGGGTTCGCGGCTAGCCTCAGCTACTTAGTGATGCCCTCCGCAACTTCCTGAGACCCAGTTTCAAAATAAAGTATAAAAAATAGGGCCGGGGGTGTAGCCTGGAGGTAGAATGCCCCTGGGTTCAATCCCTGGTACCACAAAAAAAAGAAGGAAACACATTCAGTATTTCTATTAAAAAAATATGTATGAAAAGTGAACTAAAGAAGCACAGACGCCGTGATTTATTTTAAACCTCCACCAAAGTGGTCACTAATCTCATTACTTGATGCAAATTGCTTCCAAGACCAGGGTACAGGGTCTAGTGCTTGTTTCCATGACTATCCATTGCTCCACCTACATGGGAGTAGCGTGGGAACAGAAAGTTAAACTAAGCTGCAATTGCAGCTGCTCCTTGGAAACCTCATTATGCAATACGCGAGCTCCTCAGATATTCAATTAATAAAGATCTGAAAAGACTTGGAGCAATCCATCCTCTTCCCCATCTCTTCCCCTTTCCATGAGAATGAAGAATGAATGCAGTTATTTTAATAACAAAAAAGCCATCTGCCTGCTAGGAGGATTGCAGAGTGGTAGCCTCTGCCCCAGGTGCCAGGCAGCCCACAAACAACTTGGTCCAACACTGCGCACGGCTACGTTCATGTCAGAGCGTTCTTTCTTCTGCCATTGCTGCTCTGGAATTACGCAGCTGGTGAAAAATAACCTGCTTTCCCTTGGTACTCTTCAACTGGTGCCTTGGACTTCCTGTCAACATGTCAGATGCCGGGGAGGAATACAGCACGACAGCTTCGTTCCACCATTAGTGGGGGGATAAGAGAAAGAGCCTTTATTTTTTAATTTTTAGTGGTGGGTTTGTTGTTGTTTTGGTTTGGTTTATGTTTTGGTACTAGGGATTGAACTCAGGGGCATTCTATCTCTGAGCCACACCCCCATCCCTATTTTATTATTATTTTGTTTAATTTTTGAAACAGGGTCCCACTAAGTTGTTGAGGGTCTTGTAAAGTTCCCGAGGCTGGCCTTGAACCTGTGATCCTCCTGTTCCCGCCTCCCAAGACCTGGGATTACAGGTGCACACCACCATGTCAGACTGAGATCCTTTATTTTTGTCTTATTTTATTTCTTTTTAATAGATTTTATTTCTTAGAACAGTTTTGATTTATAGAGAATTTGAGCAGTCGAGCTCCCTTTTCCCCGTGTTCTATTTCCCCTATTATTAACATCTAACATGCATATAATACATTTGTTATAAATAATAAAATAACAACAATACGCAATCATTAAAGTCCATGGTTGATGTAAATTTACTTAATTTTTATCTAATATCCGCTTCCTGTTCTTGGATTCCGCGTTCTGTTAACTCTCAGGAGTCACGTGTGTTCAGGGCCCTCTTATCTATGGCTGTTTCTCAGACATTGTTGTTGATGACCTTAGAGTACTGAGGAGTACTGGTCAGGTGTTTCATAGGAAGCTCCACTATTAGGATCTGTCTGATGTTTTCTTCTTGAGAAGACTGGGGTTAGGTGTTGTTGGGGGGGAGACCACATTGGTGAAACACCCCTTAGCCACATGATATCAAGTGCATTTACTGTCAACGTGACTTGAGACCACTGCTGTTGGCCTTGCCACTTGGCTATGGTCAAGTTTGTGAGGTTTCTCCACTGTAAAGTGATTCTTTTTATCCCCTTTCTATGCTGTACACTTTTAAAGAACTAGCTGTGGGTTTCCTAGATCAAATAAATGGGAATTTATGTTCCACCTCCTTCAGGGGGGAATATCTATATAAAATATTTGGAGCTGGGAGTGGTGGTGCACGCTTGTAATCCCAGTACTTTGGGAGGCGGAGACCAGAGGATCCGGGTTCGCGGCCAGCCTCAGCTCTCTCTCTCTCTCTCTCTGTCTCTCTCACGCTCTCCTTAGTGAGGCCTCCGCAACTTCGTGAGACCCGGTTTCAAAATAAAGTATAAAAAATAGGGCTGGGGGCGTAGTGCGGAGGTAGAATGCCCCTGCGTTCAATCCCGGGTACCGCAAAAAAAAAAAAATATTTGGGATTCTTCTGCATGGGAGATTCATCCATTCTTCCCCATTTACTAATTTATTCAAACATTTATGTTAGTACAGACTCATGCATATTTATTTTATACTTTGTTAAAAATCCTATACTATTTCCCCCCTCAGGATGTCCCAGCTTTGGCCATTGGGAGCTCTTAAAGTTGGCTTTTATTTCATTTTGAAAGTTCCTAATCACTGTGCTTCTTTTTTAAGAGTTCTTTCTTACTTTCTGGTGCTACAAGATAATCCAGACTCATCTTGGGTGTTTCCTCTCCCAATACTATAATGATTCACATCTCCAAGGTACGCTGATTCTTTGATTGGAGAATGGCACTAGAAGCCAAGATTTGGGTGCTACATGTGTTTATTGCTATTGAGGATACTTCTTTTTTTTTTTTTTTGCAGTACCGGGGATTGAACGTAGGGGCGTTCTACCTCTGCGCTACACCCCCGGCCCTATTTTTTAAACTTTATTTTGAGACCAGGTCTCATGAAGTTGCGGAGGGCCTCACTAAGTAGAGAGAGAGAGAGAGAGACGGAAAGAGAGAGAGAGAGAGAGAGACAGGGAGAGAGAGAGAGAGAGAGACAGGGAGAGAGAGAGAGAGAGAGAGAGAGAGCGTACGCGCACGCCCGCGCGTGCGTGCGCGAGCTGAGGCTGGCCGCGAACCCGGATCCTCCGGTCTCCGCCTCCCAAAGTACTGGGATTACAAGCGTGCGCCACCATGCCTGGCAGTGAGGATACTTCTTTTAGTCTCTTTCAGCGATCAGAGCAAGAATACATGTGCTTATATGAACTCATACATGTATACATGTTTATAAATAGTTCCTATGTACACATCTGTACCTATACTGAACTAAACATAGTTATTTTCATGTCTTCCAACTCTAAACAATTACCACATGGATCAATATGCTTCCCCTATTGCTATCCGTAAACTCCCACTCCAGCACTGAGAAAACTGGCTCTTGCCATCTGCTATCCATTTAATTAACGCTTCCCTCCCGGTGTAGCTATATAGAGATATATAGCAGCATCTGAATTGCTAACCTATACCCACTTGGGAAATAACTTTGTCCACTGAAGTACAGTATTTACATATGGTTCCTTTTGTGTTGAGTCTTAGAGAATCCAGTCATTTCCAAAAATATTTAGATCAACACCTTTACCCCTCATCCTCTTCAGTGAGTTTGTTTCCTACATTTGTAGTAGATTTAGATTTTCTTGCTAGTTTACATTCCTTCTTGGGATCCCAAAACTTGTTCATATTTTTATATGTTTCATGATAATGTCCAAAGACTCGGTTAGTTGGAGATAGAAGGAGGAATAGGGCTCCATTCTCTTGGTTGTCAATCTAAGCTTGTTTCTTTACATCAGCTGATACATAGGGAGAAGAGTGTTACCTGTAAGAAATATGAAGCCCGAGTTCCATTCTGATGCTCCTAAGTTCCCCATTCCCAGTGGTATTACACTCAGATGCGAACCGGGGTCCCCAGGCTTTGGCCGTTCACTCTGTATATTTAAGGCAGCTGACTGCTCTCCCTGCCCTTTTGGTGTTTTCATGGCTATGCAGGCAGAGTGTGGCCATTTTCAAGGTAATATCCTCCAACTATTTCCCATGAAACTTGCATTTCTTGTGCCATCTTGTGAAAGAAAAGGTGAAGAAGAAAGGATCTCTTAGGGTCAAAACAATCATGTATCCTAGTCCCAACTGTTGACAGTATCAGCTCCAGTGCCGCCTCTTCCTGGAGCCCTCCCTCACTGATCTCTGCTCCTGGGTGTCATTTCTCCATATTTCTATAGCATTTGTCACACTGTCCTCTGCAGAGAGACTGTGATCTCTTGAGTCTGGGACCATGTCATTTACCTCAACTGCATCAATAACTTACTGTGTACATGACAAGTAAGAGCCATTCAATTCATATTTGTGTAAGGGATGGATGAAGAATGAGGTGAAGGGTGTTAGAAATTCCATTAAAAAGTTGGAAACATGAGTAAGGTGGGGAAAAGAGAAAGCTATTACCAGCAATGAGAAGAATAACAAGGATAAAGGAATAATAGGGTTGGGGTTGCCTTAGCAAAATAGGACCCAGAGCAGAAAAGACTGCGGCTACCTACGTAGGAATCTCTATACTTTTTATTATTTATTTATTTGTGTGTGTGTGTGTGTGTGTGTGTGTGTGTGCATTCTACAATAACGTGAGACAGCAATGGCAATGGTGGTTATAAGAAATACAAAAGAAGAAAGTTTATAGAGTTTGTACAATTGCCCAATCTTCTGAGAGACATCTCCCAGCCCGCCATGTCTACTGCACTACCCCAGGCCACAGAGATAATAATAAACCGGTTTCTTCTCAGACTTAGCCAGTGCCTACTGAATGTCTCATTAGAGTTCCAGCTGCATTTCTTGGTAAGGTAACTATTTCTTTTAATGAAGAGGAGAGCAAATGGCCATTTAAAAACAAAAAGCCCTGAATAAATTGCAGGAGCATTAATCACTATGGGCCTTGGGCTCTGGGAACTCATCTAGCCTTTCCATAGTGATTATCACGATTACATGCTATTTAGTTGTATATTTAGGTCTCTACAGAAATCACAGGCATGTTTCAGTTGAGCTAGAAAGGTTTTTCAATCAAAATGAGTTCACATACTCTTTCTTATTCTAGATTAAATGGATTAAACTTGATATGGTTATGTTCACTTAAAATCATGGTCACATCCTTGGATAGATCAGCAGTCCTCACTGTCACCATCCAGAACACCGTATGGGATCATCCTTCCTAGGTTACCTTCAGCATGAGGCTAGTCCAGTGAAGAAATGACCAAGGGCCCAGGCTAGACCCTTCTCCATCACTGAGCTAGAATAATGTGAAGTTACTGCCAGAATCCAGGTGGCTCCTTTGTGTGTGTGTGTGATACTGGGGATTGAACCCAAGGGGTTTCTAACTCTGAATGACACCCCAGTCCTATTTGATTGTTTATTTTGAAACAGGGTCTCACTAAGTTGCAGGGGCCTCGTGTTGTTGAGGCTGGCTACAAACCTGCGATCCTCCTGTCTCAGCCTCCCAAGTACTGGGATTACAAGCATGCACCACCATGCCCGACTGGCTTCATTATTTTTGTTGGTCAAGTCAAGGGACAGTCTTTCAGGGTTGTTCCCAATTAATCTCAAAACCAGGAGAATCTCATGTGCACTAGGACTTTAGTGGCTCTACTGTCCCTTCGAAATGGAGCTATAGATTGCCTCGCCGAGTGAGCAGAGGAAGCTGGCCAGTTCCTGCTGCTATAAGGGTCTGTGTTATTCGCTACTGATTAGAACATCACTCCCCAAACTAGAGAACATTAGGACTGAATGACAGGAGTCTGTGGTATTATAGATTGACTGAACGGCCAGGGGTAGCAATGAACTCACTAAAATAAAAGGCAAGCTGTGTGGTGGCACATACCTGTGAGATGGGAGGATTGTAGGTTCGAGGCCAGCCTCAGCAACTTAGTGAGACCCTCTTTCAAAATTAAAAATAAAAAGGGCTGGGGGTGTACCTTGGAGGTAGAATGACCCTGGGGTTCAATCCCCAATACCAAAAAAGATAGATAGATAGATAGATAGATAGATAGATAGATGATAGATAGATAGATAGTAGATAGATAGATGATAGATAGATGATCGATAGATAGATGATAGATGATAGATAGATAGATGATCGATAGATGATAGATAGATAGATAGATAGATAGATAGATGGCATGGCCAAACCCAGAAAAACTCCTTCTCTACTGATGACTAGAGAGGAGCCGCTGGCCTGTCAGTTTGTATTGTTGCCGTTTCAGATTCATGACACCTTATGGAAAGAGCTTGACTACCTTTCTAAAGTACACAGTCCATGTTCCCGCTTCATCCATGTCAGACAATGAGTAACATCTCACATGCACATCAGATTCTAGATGGTTTAAGCCACAGTGGGGAAATACTTTTCTCCCCAAACACCAGGAATTGTTTTTACACCAATTTTCCAAAAACAAATGAGTTTTATTTATGCTTTCACTCTTAAAACTGGTGACAGCTAACTCTCTCTGGAAAATTCATATTGGTACTAAGTTATCTATACAGAAACAAAGACAACTGGGCTGGCATTTGGTCACATCTACCTATAATTTAGGGACATTTTGCCCTCAGAGGATCATATAACAAGTTAGGCAACATCTAGCTTGACAATAAATTCCTATTAGTTTATTGGAGTGAAAGAAAGAAAAAAAGCATAGACATTTCTCCCATTCTTTAACTTGTCTCCAAGAGATTCTTTCCCTTTTGATTATTAAAACTAGTCTTCTTCAAGCACTGTTGCCAATTTCTTTCAGAGACCAAAGGAAGCTTTTTGAAGTCAAAAGCTGGGAGGCTGCAACACAGCCTTCAAGACACTTCAGAAATGATTGCATTTGAGCTGCAGTAACACTTGCCAAAAACATGCTCTGCTCCGGCAGGGATTTTTAAAAAATAAGTTCTTAAGTTTGCTTTTGAGTTCCTCAAAATGAATGTGCAGAAGAGCAATATAAAGCTGGGTCCCGGGAGAGACTTTCTCTTTGGCTGAGAAGAGCTTTAAAAAAGTTGCCTAACAATCCACAGAACTCACACTTATTTGGCAAGGAGTGGGCTGCTTTTCAAGAGAGAACTAATGAAGCTAAAAGATAACTTTCCTTTCATGAAAAATAAAAGCTCTTAAAAAAAGGAGGAACAAAAGAAGTTGTAGTTGTTAGAAGATATATAAAAGAAATACTAAAAGTAGGAATGTAACCAATTCTTTATGAGAAAAATGGGTATGATCTAAAAACAAAGAGGTTTAGATAAATTTACAGATATGATAATCATAAGAAATCATTGACTTCAGCCAGGCGTGGTGGTGCACACTTGTAATCCCAGTACTTGGGAGGCTGTCTTGAGACAGGAGGATTGCAGGTTCGCGGCTAGCCTCAGCTACTTAGTGAGGCTCTCCACAACTTAGTGAGAACCTGTTTCAAAATAAAAAATAAAAGATAGGGCTGGGGGTGTAGCTCCGAGGTAGAACGCCCCTGGGTTCAATCCCCAGTACCGCAAAAAAAAAAAAAGAAATCATTGACTTCAAATTAGATATCTTGGAGGTATCCAGAATTTGAAATATATGTCACAAGCATACATACTCATAAATGGTCCTTTGGTGATACTATCAGAAACCTAGTTCAATATAGGTTGGTTTTTGTGTTGTATTTTATTTCTTGGACACACAAAGGAGCAAGAGAGAAAAAAGGTGGTCCTTCTTAAAAAATACTTTTATGTGTAGTCTACCTACTTTTAGTACCATGATGTTTATTTGAGAGTCAATCTGAATTAAATTTATTCTGATGGAACAGCTCTAATCACTGCAAGCTTCATGATTAAAAACAGAAGGAAATGTCCCATGCGAACAATGTTCAAATATACAATTGGCCCTTGCTCACATAAAATAGAAGATGACTGTTGGCCTCCAGAGAGCTTCCCTTGTTCACTCTGCAGATGCAAGGCTGAAAATAGACCTGTCTACCAGGCTAAGGAGGGAGAGAAATTGAAAGGATGAAAAACAAAAATGAAAGGAAAATAATTTGGAAATTTTGCTCAAGATGGCCTCGTCATTTCATCCCCTCATGCAGAAAGATCTTGGAGAGAAAAATAAGTTCTAGGAGGCCGGCGTAGTGGCGCACGCTTGTAATCCCAGTACTTTGGGAGGCGGAGACCGGAGGATCAGGGTTCGCGGCCAGCCTCAGCGCTCTCTCTCTCTCTCTCTCTCTCTCTCTCTCTCTCTCTCTCTCTACTTAGTGAGGCCCTCCGCAACTTCGTGAGACCCGGTTTCAAAATAAAGTATAAAAAATAGGGCCGGGGGTATAGCTCGGAGGTAGAACGCCCCTGGGTTCAATCCCCGGTACCGAAAAAAAAAAAAAAGTTCTAGGAACTGAAACATATACAACAGAGCCCACTGCGGAAGCAACTAACACTTGGAACTGAAGGCTTAGATCCCAAGAGCTGATCAAGCACTCCAGGTAACAGCAGGTTATAAAAATGGTCTCGGATGGTCCAGAGACTCTCATGGCAATTCTGGGACCACAATGACAGTTTTTTTGTTTTGTTTTGTTTTGTTTGTTTTTTAGAATTTTATAGGTCTGATACTTTTCCAAGCAGTTAGAAAATCATTTGTTAAACACTAATCATGTCTTGCATCAAAGCTGAATTTAAAATAATAGCATTCTGGGGAGAGGAGGAAATGAAGAGTTACTAATCAATGGCCATAGAGTTTCAGTCAAGTAAGATGAATAAGCGCTAGATATTTGTTGTATAACATTATGTCTATGGTCAGTAATAATATATTATACACAAATTTTTCAGAGGGTAGACCTCATGTTAAGTATTCTTACCATAATAAAATAACATTTTTAAATTAAGAAAATCACATATTTTCTTTCCTTTCTAGACTGCAGAGGACTTGAGTGAGGGAATGATGGCTTGTTTATGATGGGTTTCCACCATTGAGTCAAATGTGTGTTCATCGACTGCACTTGGACACACATTTTCTCCTTTCAACCAGGTCAAATGAGAGTTGTCCATAAATTCCTCCCACGGTTTACAAAACTGGTGGCCAATTGGATGTGGTTTTGTGGTTGCATGATGATATATAGCAATTAAAAGAGTTTTAAATATTTTATGAATAGTCAAGTCACAGAGCATGAAGCAAAATGAACAATATACATGTGAAAATTATTTAGCTTGATCCAGGAGTAGCAGCACATGCCTACAATCCCAGTACTTGGAAGGCTGAAACAGGAGGATCACAGGTTCAAGGCCAGCCTCAGAAACTTAGCAGGGTCTCTCAGCAACTTATCAAGGTCCCTCAGCAATTTACCAAGATCGCATTTCAAAATAAAACATAAAATAGGAATGAAGGTATAGCTCAGAGGTAGAATGCCTCTGGGTCGAATCACCAGCATGCCTCACCTCTATGTTTAACCTCCAGTAACAAAAAAAACAAAACAAAAGAAGAAAGAAGAAGAAGACAACGACAACGAAGACTAAGACAAAGACGAAGATGAAGACGAAGACGAAGGCGAAGACGAAGAAGAAGAAGGAGAAGAAGAAGATTTAGCCACACAGAGAAGTACCAGATTGGTCAGGAGGCAGAAGGAAGAATGACAAACACATGGCCCAGACTCTTGATGGGGTTTTCATAGAAAGGAGTCAGTAAAGCAGAGTAGGCATGCTCAGTAAGTTTAATGTTGAAGACTTTGAATAATTTCACAGGGCTAAGGTCTATAGGGGTGATCTCTAGATGTCTGGTCCCTGGCTCTGTGGTGATCTCAGACAGAGAAGTATTGTCTTGGTGTGAGAGTTAGATAGGGCAACTGGGGGTGTGGTCTCTGGACTGGTCAGTTTATATACCAGAGCCACAATCACAGGGAGTCATTTGCTATAACTTAGGAGTTAGCTAGTCCTGGGTGGGACAGTCTCTCCAGAGTTAGGGCCTCAAATGTCAGACATCAGTAACACACAAATGGTCAATACAAGGCCTGGTGTGCATGCTCTTGAGACACCTCTGCCTACATACTGCTTGCTGGAATCCCCCAGTAGAAACAAATGACATGATCAAAGCAAGAGATGATATGAGAGGGCACTGAACAAGGGCTTAAATACAGGAGATTAGTCCATGGGGGACCCTCAATGTAGCAATTACTGCGTAAGTATTTCTGAGTGAAAAGGTACTTGCTAAGGTTAACAGCAATCACCTGTGGAGTCTAGAGGTATTTATTTTATCCTTTTATCCTATTTAGATTTTCTTTCTTATTTTCAACAATGAGCATGCATTATATTAAGAACAGAGCTAAGGTTGACAAAACGAATTTGACAATCTTAGATCGGGTTCTGCAGAAACAAGGCGAGGGTTCATAAGCCAGTGATTCAGTGCCCCCAGAAGAAAACCAGCCACAGGGGAGTACAAGGAGCAGGGTAGGGCAGGTGGAGAGCTGAGTGAGATAGGAACTAAGCCCAAGTCTAGTCCCAGCCTGAGTCCATGAGGAGCCTGGAGGATGAAGAGTTTTCTCCATGAGACAATGTGGTCAGGCCTTTGTGCTCCACGCCAATCACTTGTTACCTCTGGAGAGGAAGCGATCGCCTCTCAGGCATCCTCTGTAAAGGCAGCTGTCATGGTACAGGACAAGTCTCTGGGGACGGTGCAGCGTGTATATAACAAAATACATAGATTGGGTAATTTATAACAACAGAAACGTGCCGCTCACATTGTCGGGGTGAGTCTTCAGCTCAGGAACTCAGGATCGGTGGGGTCCTTGGTTAACATGACGGAAAAGAATTCCAGCACGTGCCAGTCAGAGCCATGGATAGAGGTTTATTTGGGGAGAAAGGGAAGAAATATACACTCAAGAGAGAATGCGGGCCACCTCAAGATGAGGAAGGCATATTGGGGAGTTCAGGACCCTTTTTTTATAGGGGGCTTTCATGAGGGGTGGGCTACAGGAGGTGTGTGAGGATGGTCTCAGTCCTGTAGTCCCTGAGGCAGTTCCTGGTTGTCTGGTGAGCTTTAGGGAGGATGATCTCAGTCCGGTAGTCCCGAGGCGGTTCCTGGTGGTCTGGTGGTCTGGTCAACCTTTAGGGTCCTCAGGCTGATCAGGACCCTAATAGATAAGCTGGAGAATGTCCCAAATTACAGGTTCCTCAAAATATTGTACCTGTCTTGTTATCAATGCACAGGGCAATTATAGTTTCTTTCAGTTCACTCTAAGATCTACACATTTCCCAGGAATTTGGGAGAGTCGGGCCTGGGAAAGAGAGCTGGTTTTGTGGAGTAGTGACTTAAGCACTTCAGCTCCAGGTTCTTATATTAAAATTATATTTTACTTTTCCTTCCTGTCTGTGCCTTTCTACCTACTTATTTCTTCTATCCTACATCAACGTTTCTGGAGGCTGGGGAGTCCAAGGTCAAGGCACCAGTAGTTTTGGTATCAGGTGAGGGAGGGTCTCTTCTTTACAGATGGTATTTTCTGTGTCCTCTGATGGTAAAAGGGGAAAACAAGCTCCTTCAGGCCTCTTTATTAAGAGGATGAATATCAATTATGAGGGTGGATCCCTCAGGACATCTTCACCTTCCAAAAGCTCCATCTCTTAATACCACCACATTGGGGATTAAGTCTCCACGTTTGGGTTTTAGGGAACACTAACATTAAGAATACAGCAAGCCCTCATCAGGCAACACCTAGAGCTGCTGGGGACGGGTGTATCTGCTCTGTGGGGCCGATAGCATCTGGTACAGCGACTCTAAAACTTGCTCCCGAGGGTCACCTCCATCATCTCTCATGAGTACCTCTGACATCCATCATATAACTCCAAGTGTGCCCTCAAAAGAGAATGTAGACATCAAGCAATATATATTGGACAAACGAACATTTATTATGTGAAACACAGAACTTCTCCAGCTCTTTTATGTATATACCATGGATCCTTCAAAATGACTTTGGAGAATATAAATCTAAGGAGTATGCCAGGAGTTAGTGGATAAAACATCACTCTTCTCTTCAAATGGCTTTATAACTGTGATGATAAGGCAGATTTTGCTAAACTTTCCAAAAAGAAAAAAAAAATCTCCTCTGGGCTAAAATCATGCATGAGAAATTTCTAGGAGAAAACGCTCATTTTTTTTTTCTAAAGGTTGCAGGCCTAAATTATAAACCCGCGTCAATAAGTTAGATGCCTAAAAATTCTAAAAATAGAGATGGATAATAAGAGTGCTTTCTCAACCAAAACCACAACCTTCCCTCTGCTGCACTCAGAGAAAGCAGCAGAAACTAATCTTTCTCCTCAAGTGGAAAAACGGGTAATAGAAATCTACCAGCTGCCTTGGTTTCGGTGGGCTGACAATGTATTTCCATCAATCTCATTTATTTTTGTCTGCAGTCTTATTTTCAGGCCAGTACATTCACAAACTGAAGCAGGCCATATCTACCAAGATGTTCTCCGAAAAAAAAAATACAAAAATGAAAAGAAAACGCCTTTTATTAGCAGACACACTTGTTTTTTGTTTTTTTGTTTCCATCGTTGATGGCAAGTCTGCACTAGGGGAGGTAAGATAATGGCTCACTGAATTTGAAGAAAACCATCTGATAGAAGTTCTTGGAAACATGGAGAAGTCTGGAGGTCTTTCTTAGGTGAACTGTGGACAGAATAGGAAAGGGTTGCATCAAAAGGGCTCCAGCTTCACCAAATGGAGAGAGAGAGAGAGATGGACAATAAAAAATTGACACCAAACTTCCAGATCTGCCATGGTCCTGGTGAGATAAGATGGGAAATCAAAGTTCCACCCTCTTAGCTTCTTCTCAAACCCTACCATCTTCAACAACTAAGCCGTATCCCTGGATCATTTTGCTGATTAAAATTATTGGTGCTAGACAGGCATGGTGGCACATACCTGTAATCCCAGCACTTGGGAGGCTGAGACAGGAGGATCACAGGTTGGAGGACAGCCTCAGCAACTTAGGGAGACCCTGTTTCAAAATAAAAAATGAAAAGTGCAGGGGGGTATACCTTGGAGGTAGAATGCCCCTGGGTTCAATCCCCAGTACCAAAATAAATAAATAAAGCCAGAAAGAAGGGAAGAAACATACAGCTACACAGCTAGCTAAATAGAGAATCCAAACTGCAATCCATAACTTCAATGATCTTTTTAAATCAATGCTTAACCATTGACTAAATACAGTTTTATTCATCTCGATCCAGGTAACAAATTTTATTCACCTTTAGGATTTTTTTCATATAAATAAGTCTACAGAACAAAATAGAAATAAATCTTACAACAGATTATGTTCCTTGTTTGGGATATGGACAGTTCACCCTCCTCTTTTCCCCCAAGGAAGACCTGCATGGATTCACACATCTAGAAAACTTGTTTTTGTTTTCAAGGTTCAGTTCCAATTCTCTCTCAATGCCCCCCCTTTCCTTTCACTTTCTCCCTTTCCATCTATCTTCTCTCCTCCCTTTCTTACACTTCCGTAGCCTTTGACAGATCAGCCATCTCCCCTCTTTACAGGGGCTCCCCACTGGCCATCTGGTCCTGTGATTACCAGGGGAAAGCTGGTGACCTCTCTAGGAGACACCCCAGGACAGCAGCAATGCTTTGAAGATGTCAGCTGCCCTTCCTTTCCCCGGGAAGTTGAAGAAGACAACACTTCTTCTGCCGCTTCCTCCCCTGGGGAGCTGGCTTTGGGGAGAGGAGCTAGCTCAGCAGGGGTCTTCTGATGTTGGACAGAAAGCTGACTCTGCCAGGCAGGGAGGGAGGAAGGGAAATTATTCATTCCTGGGGGTTCCTCCCCTGGGTGTCGCCCATCTCCCAGCTGGCAGGACTCAGCAGCTGCCCAGAAAGAACAGCCTCGATTCCACTCCCAAACCAGACATTTAGAGCTAGTTCTAGTTACTTTGCTTAGAATATATTAGGTGAAATGACATGCAATTGGCAATATCTGACTGCCTTGACCTACAAACAGAGTCAAACCTGAGCTCACATGGTTCAACCTAAGTATCCTGTACATCTCTGAATGGCAAAGAAAAAATAACGGAAGTAAAATAAAACCTTCAGAGGCCCTTTATTCACCACACTGGCTACATCATTCTATACTTAGGAATATTCAGAGGATTCCTGTTGACTCCAGGATAAAGTTTACATTCATCAGAGTAGCCAGCAAAGCACTCTACAGAGACCTCATCCTACCAATCATTAGTATTCCTCCCTACTTCCCAGCCTCTCAACCTTCACAAACCTTCCTCTTCGCCACTACTTGAGTTCAGTGTAAGCCACAGGGGTTGGCAAAAATTTTCCAACTCTCCTCCAATACATTTATGAGACTGATGCGCTGCCTACTGCGCTAAGAGGGCGTCCCTCCAATACATTTATACATTCAATTTAATTCATTTGTTTTCCTAAAAGGAAAGAATAACAAAAATGGGAACTCTAATCAAAGTATGACCAAGGGCCAGGCATGGTGACACACACCTATAATCCTAGTACTTAAGAAACTGAGACAGGAGGATCGCAGGTTTGAGTCCAGCTTCAGCAATTTAACGAGACCCTCAGTAATTTAGCAAGACCCTGTTTCAAAATAAAACAATAAAAGAGGTTGGAGGTATAGCTCAGAGGAGTTCAACTCCCAGTACAAAAAAAAAAAATGTATGACAAAGAAGTTGACATTCTTTTCCAGACACTGAATGTTTACTGAAAACTGACCTCACAAATTCAAAAGACAATTCTAAGTTGTTGCTCAAACTGGCTTGATAATTAGAGGCTTGGTCTTCCACGAATAAAAGTAAAAAAAAAAAAAAAGTCAAGAAAAAGCCTCCATCCAAAGGATTCTTGCATGAGGTTGAGGAAACTAACGATTGTGTGTTTGCTAATGCAGTATTACCCAAAATCCCCAGAGGGAGGAACATGCTTCCCAGAACCTTGGAGGGGGCAGTGTTGTTGGGTCTTCCCCTAAGTGTCCCCCAAGTGATTGGCCCTTCTCATGCTGTGCGATTCCATAATAGTGATGGACTATCTAAATCGTGGGCAAATCAGGGTTCAACTGGTCATCTTTGCTGATACTCAGATATAAGGTTATTGGAGCCGGTTAGGAAACACGAATGTCCACTCCAGAGGCCCACTAGATAGGATCGCTTTCTGGTGCAGGATAGAAGAAATAAGTCGGTAGAAAGGAGCCAAATAGGAAGGAGAAGTAAAGTATAACGTTAGTATAAGAACCTGGTGCTAAAGTTCCTCCACCTTTACTCCCCAAACCAGTTCTCTTTCCAGGCCTCTCTCTCCCAAATTCCTGGGAAATCTGTAGATCCTAGAGTTAACCAGAAAAAGAATAAAACTATAATTGTCCTGGGCACTGTTAATAAGACAGATAAAAGATCTTAAGAAACCTCTAATTTAGGGGACTCTCTGCAGCCAACATTTGATCAGATAATGAAGACCTCCGTGAGCCTGAGGACCCTAAGATGACCAGACCACCAGATCATCTTGAGATTACCAAACCGGAGCCATCCTCACACACCTACCCATTCCCATCCTTCACCACGCTTCCTCCAAAAGAGCCATGAACCCCCAAATGCATCTCCCTCTTGAGATGGCCCGCATTCCCCCTTGAATGTATATTTCCTACTTTCCTCTATGTCTCTGACTGATGCACCTTAAAGCCCCTTTCGATCACATAATCCAAGGAAGGGCCCTGCTGGTCCTGAGATGGGCTTCTGTCTTTGGAAACTCCTCGGACCCCTCATGGAATCAACCCTCTTCCCACCTATTTCCTGTCATTTTACAGACCAGGTCTTCTATGTCATCCTCTTGCTCTGACAGCAGGCTAAGATTTCCTTCCTGGAATATTACTATCTAGAATCATTTCACATGCTGTATCATTCCCCTTTATCACATTTTTTTTACCCCTTCCTCTTCGCACCGATCTCTTTTTTCCCCCAATAAACACTTTTCTGCTCAATTTCTTTTCATCTTTAGAGAGAGCAAATCAGAAGCTGATGGAAGTCTGTTTCTGTCTGAGTTCCCTCAGAGACACAGCTCATATCACCCTGCAAAACAGAACCAAGTGCACATCCTATGTCCAGGAGGGGACACAGCAAATGCCTCGACGGAAGTGGTGACATGAGACAGGGAGGGAAAGGGGGCAGTAGAAGGTTCGACATCAACCAAGTTACCACTGGGGGAACTGGAGCTTAAGCTGCTGAGGAATGCTGGGAGCCAGGGCAGGACACATACTTCAGAGCTATCCCACCAGAGGGGTACAAGGGAACAGGAACTTATATACCAACCCCCCTCAGTTACTGGGGGAAATCTGCTAGGAAATGGGGGAGTGGTAAACTCCACAGAATTTCTACAGGTATGCAAAGCAAGTTTTGGAGTCAGATTAACATGTTAGGCAAAAATAATTGCTGGAAGTTGGAAGGTAAAGAGATGTGGAATAGAGAGAGGGGTGTAATGGGGTACCGATGGTGCCTGCTAAAATTCATTTGGAAAATTAAACAACTTAAAAATTAATTAAGTTTTGAAATTTAAAGAAATCAGGACAAAGTCAGAAAGATGCTAATCAGAAGAAGAAGTTTTATTAAAGATTCTTAGACATTTACCTAATCCATTACTGATGTCCAACAAAGACCATACATAAGTTATACTAAAATGTTGCTCACAGAAGAGTTGGTACTACCCTCCAAGTTTCCTGGTTGGAGATTGGAGCTCCTTCCCAACTTTCCCACATCTTTAGTTCCCATAAATTTCCAATGCACATCTCTTTCCTTCAGAGAGTCCCATCTCCCTACTGCCCGATGGACTCATGCCAGGCTCCTTGTACCTGCTGTGCTCAGCCTGCCTGGGACCCTCTGCACATCATGAAAAGCCTCCTCTCCTTTAAGACTTAACAACCTCCTCTGCCCAGTGCCATCCTGCCAACCCTCCAGACCTCCTCATTGCTGCCCCCTCTGCTCACTTGCTCGTGGTTGTGGTGAGCAGTGCTTGGCCCCAAAGACATCCATACCCTAATCCCTGATACCTGCGAAGATGTTACCTTACCTGGCAAAAGGGACTTTGCAGGTGTCATTTAGTTAAGAGCTTTGAGATGGGAGATTCTTTGGGATCATCTGAGTGGGCCCATTGTAAGCAATAACAGTCTTACAAGACACAAGAGGGATGCTGACGAGTCAAAGAGAGATGCTATGTGGCTGGCTTTAAAGATGGAAGAACAGGATTTAATCCCATGGTACAACTTTTAGAATTGTGGTAAAGTATATACCACAGAATCACTCTATGGTAAAGGCAACAGAAGTTAGGGCATTTTAAAAACAATTTTATTAAGGTTTAACGGACATACAAAACAATGTACATATTTAATTTAAACAATTTGATGAATTTGGGTTTATGCATACACACATAAAATATCAAAATGATCAAAATAATAAACATATCTGTTATCTCCAAAAGTTTCATCATGCCTATTTTTATTTTTGTTGTTGTTGGCATTGTTGATTTCAAGATCACAATATTATCCCCTCCCCCCATACCTGTGACACTGTACCTGTTGACCAGCCTCTCTCCATCCTCTACCCTCTCCAGGATCTAGTAACTACTATTCTCTTCTCAACTGCTATGAGATCAACTTTTTTAGGTCCCATATATGAAAAAAAAATGGAAAAACAGGCCACCAGCCAAGGAAAGCACATAGACCTAGAAGTTGGAAAAGACAAAGGAATAGATGCCCCCCCCCAGCGACTGCTAACACCCTGACTCCTGCCTTCTCACTTACTAGAACCCATTTAGGACTTCTCACCTCCGGAACTATACGATAAGAAATGTGTGTTGTTTTCAACCACTAAGTTTGTGGCGATTCTTTGAAGTAGCAGTAGGAACTGAGTATGGTGGCTTGCTCCTCAGCATTCTGGAGGTTCTCAAGGCCTCTTCTTGCAACAGATTCAGCTGCAGCAGCTCTGCGTTTATCAGATTTATAATATGGACTTTTGGATCAGATTCGCCTAAAAAATGATTTGCCCATAAAAACAGGTTGAAGCCAGGTATGCTGGTACACACCTGTAATCCCAGTACTTGGGAGGCTGAGACAAGGGATTCACAGGTTTGAGGCCGGCATGCAGGTACGTAGCGAGGCCCTGTTTCAAAATAAAAATATAAAGCTGGGCGTGGTGGCGCATGCTTGTAATCCCAGTACTTGGGAGGCTGAGACAAGGGGTTCACAGGTTTGAGGCCGGCATGCAGGTACGTAGCGAGGCCCTGTTTCAAAATAAAAATATAAAGCCAGGTGTGGTGGTGCACGCTTGTAATCCCAGTACTTGGGAAACTGACACGGGAGGATCCAGGTTCGTGGCCAGCCTCAGCTACTTAGTGAGGCCCTCCACAACTTAGTGAGACCCTGTTTCAAAATAAAGAATAAAAAATAGGGCTGGGCTGGGCGTGGTGGCGCACACTTGTAATCCCAGTACTTTGGGAGGCGGAGACCGGAGGATCCGGGTTCGCGGCC
>PVJS01026819.1:0-26707 GCA_004027185.1 Glis glis | reverse complement strand
GAAGGGAAGGGAAGGGAGAGGGGAGGGGAGGGGAGGAGAAACAAGATGGAGGGAGGGAGGAAGGCAGGCCCAAGTTACTAAATCTAGTGGACGATGCCCAGGTCTTGGGACCCGAGCCTGGCCTTGTTCTCCAGGCTTACCTATCTCTTACCTATGTAAGTCTCGAACCTGATTCCCCAGCAACAAGGAATTGCTGCCGATCTTTCCCCCACATCCAAATCCTGCCGTGGCTGCTGCCTCCCACAGGAAGTCTTCCCTGGTCTCTTCTGCCTACTCTCTCTGCTCCTTTCTTTTTCTTTTTTTTTCTTTCTTTTTTTTTGCGGTACTGGGGATTGAACCCAGGGGCATTTTACCTCTGAGCTCCACCCCCGGCCCTATTTTTTATTCTTTATTTTGAAACAGGGTCTTACTAAGTTGCAGAGGGCCTCACTAAGTAGCTGAGACTGGTGGCGAACCCGGATCCTCCGGTCTCAGCCTCCCAAGTACTGGGATTACAAGTGTGCGCCACCACGCCTGGCTGGTCCTTTCTTTTAAACAAGCTGGGACCTAATTTCTACCACTACATTTAGCAGAATATGAGTGCCTACCTACAGGCTGTCCTGCGCGTAGACTGTTTGCCCCTTAAGGGATGACATGGCTTTTTAAAAAAAATCTCTGAAATCCTAATATCTAGTGTAATGCTTGGTGCACAGTAAGTACCCAATAAATACTGATTGGGTTCATTATTGGAAGGAAGGGAGGGAAGGAGAAAGGGAGGAAAGAGAGAAGGAAGAAAGAAGGAGAAAAGGAAAGAAAGGGAGGAAATACTTGGGAGGCTGAGACAGGAGGATTGCAGGTTCAAGGACAGCCTCAGCAACTTAGTGAGACCCTCAGTAATTTAGCGAGACCCTGTTTCAGAATAAAAAAATAAAAAAGGGCTAGGGGTGTAACTCAGAGGTATAATGTCCCTGGGTTCAATCCCCAATACTATTACTACTAATACTACTACTGATAATAAATCAATTTCTGGTTCTCCACACTAAGACCAAGGACATGATCAATCTGATCCTGAAATCCTGCTTCCTCAGACTTCTTCTGGTATGGAGCATCTATCAGTCAGGGCCTGGTCAGAAGACAGAAACTCATCCCTCGATATTTCAACAAAGGGGCTTTAACACAAGGAATTGCTCGTCTGGGTGTTGGAGGAATAGAAGAGGAATGAAGGATGAACTGAAGTAACTCTGAGATGCACGTTGAGCGTGCCTACCCCAAAACTCCAAATTCCGAAACTTTTGGGGCACCCACATGATACCTAACATGTCACTTCTGTGACAGGTGGCCCTCCAAACACAGATGTATAAATGTATTGGATAAAATTACCTTCAGGTTAGGGATGCAACGTGTAGATGTGACACAGATGAATGTCATGCTTAGACTTGGGTCCCAGCCTCAAGGGATCTCATTAAGTAGATGCATATTAAAAAAAAAAAAAAGGAGCCGGGCGTGGTGGCGCACGCTTGTAATCCCAGTACTTTGGGAGGCGGAGACCGGAGGATCCGGGTTCGCGGCCAGCCTCAGCTCTCTCTCTCTCTGTCTCTCTGTCTCTGTCTCTCTCTGTCTCTCTCTCTCTCTCCTTAGTGAGGCCCTCCGCAACTTCGTGAGACCTGGTTTCAAAAATAAAGTATAAAAAATAGGGCTGGGGGCGTAGCGCAGAGGTAGAACACCCCTGTGTTCAATCCCCGGTACCACACACAAAAAAAAAGGTCTAAAAGCCCCAACTCTTCTGAGTGCAAGCATTTTGAATAAGGGATATGCCACCATAGCAGCTGCTGGAAGCAGCGATGGCCCCCGGAGCTGGAGGGAGCAAAGGGGAGAGATGGACTTAGGAGAATGTAGGTGCCTAGAGGAACGGTCCACAGAGCTGGGACATGGGTCTCTGAGGTAATGGTTCCTACCAGCTGTTGCTAGGAGACCAGCAAGGCTGACTCTGGTGGAGCCGGAATGTGGATCTACGCTGCTGCTGAGACAGGGCTGACAAGAACCACGTGAAACAGGACAGAAGCCCTGCTACCAAACTGCAGCCCTTATCAGTCCCTCGCAGAAGCCCAAATGGAGTGTGAACTCGGTGCCGATGGATGCGCAGATGCGGTTCATGTGTTCATTTATTTTCGGTCTCTGAAGCTGTGTAGGGTAGAGATTAGAAAAAACCTCTGCTTCATCTCTAGCCTGTGATCTTGGCTTGAGCTTCCCCTCCCTCTTACACTCTTTTTTTTTTTTGGTATTGGGGATTGAACCCAGGGTCATTCTATACCCTAGCTATACCCCCAGCACTTTTTATTTTAATTTAAATTTATTTAGGGTCTTGCTAAGTTGCTGAGGGTCTCACTAAGTTGCTGAGTCTGGCCTTGAATCTGCTATCCTGTCTCAGCCTCTCAAGTACTGGGATTGCAGACGTGGGCCACGGCGCCTGGCTCTCTCTCCTTTAAGGCATCTTGTGTATGCATGCAAGGATTTAACTCAGGGCCTGGGCTCCAGTAGACCTTCCAGAAATGTTTGCTATTGCTGTAACCACCACTACTTGTGTGCCGGGCCCTGCTCCAGGCTCTAGCAATACAGGGAGAGAGAGACAGAGAGACAGAGACAGACAGAGACAGAGAGAAACAGAGGGAGAGAGGGAGAGAGGGAGAAAGAGAGGGAGAGTGGGAGAGAGGGAGAGAGGGAGGGAGAGGGAGAGAGAGGGAGAGAGAGAGAGAGGGAGAGAGGGAGGGAGAGAGAGAAAGAAAGAAAGAGAGAGAGAGAGGTCTCCACCCTCTTGGAGGTTATAGTCTTATGGAAGGTTCTTTCTGTAATGGTTTCAATTTTATTTTTCATATCTTAGCAAGTGACAAATCTCCACTCCATCTGCCCCTCTTTTTTTTTTTCCTTCTTTTTGTGGGGGAGATTGAACCCAGGAGGATTCTACCTCTGGGCTACATCCCCAGCCCTTGTTATTTTTTTATTTTGAAACAAGACCTCGCTAAGTTGCTGAGGCTGGCCTTGAACCTGTGATCCTCCCGTCTCAGCCCCCCAAGTACTGGGATGACAGGCGTGTACTGTCATGCCCGGCTCCCATCCGCCCCTCTTCTTGCTGGTATTGTTTTCTGTTCCCACTCTTCCAGAATCCTTAGTGATGAGAAAAGGCCGGGCTCTGGATGCCTGGAGGGGCAGGAAATTCCGCCATCTCCTGCCCCCTCCCTCGAGCCGCATGACTGGGTGGTTATTCATTTACTCCCAGACGGTCTTGTTAATGCCTCCTCCTTGTCTTCGGGGCTCCGTTCCTCCAACAGGGCCCTTCCTGCTCTTCCATGCAACCTGGAGGGCCAACTCCAGCTCTGAGTCTCCTAGAGCCTGCGGCTCAGGCACGTCGAAGAATGTCTCCGCATGGGATAAGAAGTTTGATTTCCTGGGCTGCCCTTGCAGAGCATGGCTGCCACGCGGAGTCTTAGGACTGTTCTTTGTCTCTGACAGGGAGAGAGGGCTGGGTAGGCATAGAGGAAGGGAGACAACCGATGGATAAATAGATTTCCTTTGGATCAGGCTGTAGCTGGGACAGGACCTAAGTTGGCCGGTGCATCACCCCTAATGGTGGATCTAAAAGAAGAGGAAGGAGAAGCAAGGGGGAGGGAGGAAGGGACGGTTCTCTTCCGTATTCAGTTAGTCACTGCTCAGGAATAATAATTACAGGCAGCACTGGGCAACGTGTTTGTGCCTGAGCCCAGCCCACCGCCACTGTAACAGCACCTTTCCACTTAAGTCTCAGGACGACCCTTTGTGGTAGAAAGCGTATCACCTGTGTGCAGGTACGGAGACCAGGAGCAGAGGTGGTAGGGAGCAAGACCTTCCCCAGGAGCGAACACGCCCTCGCGCCATCTGCAGGACGAGGGTGCGTTCCAAAACCCACTCGAGGGCCTGGCCAGGTGTCCATTTTGATGGGGCCTTCCTTTCCTTGTTTTTTTTTGATTTTCTCCCGTCAGAGAACAAACCCAAATCCTTCCGTGTCTGCGCATTCTCCTCCACTGTTTGTTTCTCTCCACCTCGGGCTCCTCCTGTCGAGGTTCCGGGCTTCGTTCCTCCGCGCTCAGTCTCCCAGTTGCTTTGATTTCTTTTATTTCTACCCATGCTGATTCCCCCTCGCCATCGTTGCCAGCCCATTCCCGTCAAAGGTGCAGACCCCTCCCATGCCCCCTCTCCCCAGTGCTCCCCCTCTGCCGCCGCCCTGCCTGCATGACTGCTCGGTTCCTCATCCCATCTCCCCCCTCGAAGGCACCCCTGGCTCCGCTGTTATTCTTGTATTAGCATTGAACCCATTAAAGCTAATTTGTTTGCCCTAATCTCCATTTATTTTTCCCTAGTTGATATTAGATTTCCCTTTCTATTGCTCCAGCATGATTTTCTCTTTGTCTTCCTAATGGTCTACCCCCCTCTCTCTCTTCTTCTATTAATCGGGTTGGCTTCGCTGGGTGGTTTCTAGGCCTTTCTCGACACCTCCCCCAGCCCTTAGATTAACCCTGTCACCTCCCTCCCAGAAAGGACCCCAGTGCGTGGATTTCCAGGGATTACAGCTGCTGCAAATGTCAACAGGACCCCAAGCTCCCTACGCACTGCTAGACCTGAGGCCCTGTGTCGTCCCTGAAACCAGTCTGGAGGCCTGGGACACACAGGGACCCTTTGGTCCCTGGAGGCACTGGGATGGCAGGGGCTGTTCTGAGCCTGAAGCTCGCCACGCCCAAGGGTTCCCTGGGTAGGGTGGCCTCTCGGGTTTTCTAGAAGCTTCCTGGAGGCCTCTGCCAGCTCTCTTAGCTCCTGTAAGTTCTTTCAGTAAGCCAAACAGCAGATGGGCAGTTCTCTACTTGTGGTTAACGTGGGTACTATTTCCCAAGCAAGGGACACATCCCCCCTCCCCTTCCTGAGAAGATGGCTTCTGGCATGACTAATCTGCACCCTACCTCAGCCTCCATGAGCCCCCGAGGGCAACCTCTCTGAAGTGAACAGTGCTCCCTCCGGGACCCTCTCTCCCTGCCCGCCTCCCCAGCCCCAGCCCTCTATCAAGTGTTCCCTAGACAGCACAGGTCTCTGAGGGCAGGTGCAGCCCCTTATCTGCCTGTGCGGGTTGCCTGCCGGGAGCAGAGCCCTGCTCTGTCCCCTCGCACACCATAGCCACATGGAGCGTTCAGGAGCTTTCCACCCCATCAGCACAACCACTGTCTTTTGCATAGTATCACTGAGCCTGTCTGTCTGTCTGTCTGTCTGTCTGTCTCTGGTTCTAGGGATTAAACCCAGGGGAGGTCTACCTCCGAGCTACACCCCCATCCCCTTTTTATTGTATTTATTTTATTTATTTATTTATTTATTGCGGTACTGGGGATTGAACCCAGGGGCATTCTACCTCCGAGCTACACCCCCAGCCCTATTTTTTATTCTTTGTTTTGAAACAGGGTCTCACTAAGTTGCGGAGGGCCTCACTAAGTAGCTGAGGCTGGCCGCGAACCCGGATCCTCCGGTCTCAGCCTCCCAAGTACTGGGATTACAAGCGTGCGCCACCACGCCCGGCCTATTTTTTTAAATTTTGAGACAGAGTCTCTCTAAATTACTTCCCACTAGCCTTGAATCTCCTGTCTCCGCCTCCCAAAGACTGGGGTTACAGGCGTGTGCCACTGCCTGGGCTCAGATAATCAATCAATCAATCTCTCTCTCTCTCTCTCTCTCTCTCATCTGTCTTTTGTTTGTCAGTTTGTTTTGTGGTTATGGGATTGGACCTAGGTGTATTCTACCACTGAGCTATATCCTTTTTATTTTTTATTTTGAAACAGCGTCCTGCTAAGTTGCCGAGGCTGGCCTCGAACCTGAGATCTTCCTGTCTTGGCCTCCCAAATACTGAAATTAGAGGTGTGCACCATCATGCCCAGCTCGAGCCTGTATTTTGAAAAAGCTCCTCTGGTGATTGCCCCGAGTTTATATCCACTAGTAGATGTCAGTAGCCATTCACTGAAGGAATCATTCATTCATTCATTCATTCATTCAGCATGCACATCTGGTTAGGGGCTCCTTGGAGGGCCCTAGAGGTCATTGTCTGGTTCCTTCCTCCTGGGCTTACTGGAGGTGCACAGACTCCCGGCATCACACACTGGGCTATGGGGGGGACCCTCGGGCTGCATAGCCAGGCCAGGGCTCGGTACCCGGGAGCAAGTGGGGACACCTGAGGAACACCTTCTGCATCCCACCCAGCATCTGCACAAATCCCTGCACTGCAGCAGACTCCCCGGGGTCAGAGGCCCACCTGTGGCCACTCATGCTGTTTTACAAAACATGGGTTGAAGCCGGGCGTGGTGGTGCACGCCTGTAATCCCAATGTTTGGGAGGCCGAGACAGGAGGATTGAAGGTTGGAGGCCAGCCTTGGCAACTTAGCCAGACCCTCAGCTCTGTGAGGACCTGTGGAGCAGACTCCTCAGGCTGTGGACGACCAGGTGGCCTGGGACTTGCTGTGAGAAGATGAGAGAGGGCCGCACACTGTGGGCTGCCATGTGAGCCCGTGACAGCGATGGACTGTTGTGGTCAACGGATTCTGAAGGGGACAGGTGCAATGTCTACACAGGACACTTCTGAGAATGCCCCTGGAGAAAAGATGATTTCTCTCATGTCACAGACTCGCTTCCAGTCAGAACTTATGTTTTTGGACCTAAGCCCTTGTTCATTCTACCACCCCTGGAGGCCCTTTGGGGGTCTGGGCGTCATCTTAGTTGTGCCATCTTGGCAGAGTGTGCTCTGAGCCCAGGCATACTCTCAAAGGTTGTGGATTCTCTTCCCAACTTATTTGCCTGTCATCTTTACCTTCTTCAGTGTTGGGTCCAGACTTGAGGCTCTAATTTGGGGGTTCTGGGTTTGTGAGGTGGAGCACTCCCCTCTGTAGGGGTGCTCTGGCGGACAACATTGGCTTCTGCTCCTCCCTATGCCCATCCTGAACCAGGGTTTCTGTGGTCAGTGTCACTACGATTCAAAGCAGCTGAGGGTCGGGTCAGGGGTGGGAGGGAGGATGAGTTAGACCAGCGACATTCACACTCAAGAATGTAAGGAGTTGAACTGTGCCCCCCAATCATATGTTGAAGTCCTAACTCCCAGTACCTTGGACTATGAACTTCTTTGGAAACAGGATCTTACGATGAGATCATTAAGATGGGCCCTAACCCAAGATGACCGTGCCCTTGGAAAAAGGAGAAATGTGGTTTGAGGCCAGCTTCGGCAACTTAGCAAGACCCTCGGCAATGTAGTGAGACCCTATTTCAAATAAAATAAAATAAAATAAAGGGCTGAGGCCATAGCTCACAGGTAGAATACTCCTGGGTTGTATCCCAGTGCCAAAAAAAAAAAAAAAAGAAGAAGCAATTTGTACAGGGAGCTAGGCACGGATAATACCACATGAAGATTCGAAGATTGGACTTCGGTTGTCATGAGCCAAAATACCAGAGCTTGCTGGCACACCACCGGAGGCTCGGAAAGCGCCACGGCATGGCACAGTTGCTCCCCGCCACCCTCAGACACCTGCTACCGCCTTCATCTGACACATCTGGCCCCCAGCACCAAGAGACCATACATATCCATTGTTTACGCTGCTACGCAGATTGTACCGCGTTGTCATGGCAGCCTTAACAAACGAGTGTATATGAATCAACCGGGTTTTAGTCCCAAACTGGCCACACAAGCCCCTGTGGGCTACTTGCCAGGGACATTTCGCTGTCCCTAAAGCTTCCCTCCAGTATGACAGTATGACAGGCTCAGGCAGGCAGGAGGAGGAAGGATGATTTCTTTCTTTCTTTCTTTTTTTTTTTTTTTTTTTGGTAGTACTTAGGGATTGAACCTAGGAGTATTCTACCTCCAAGCTACACTCCCAGACTCATTTTTATTTTATTTTTATTTTTTTGTGGTACTGGGGATTGAACCCAGGGGCATGCTACCTCCGAGCTACACCCCAGCCCTATTTTTTATTCTTTATTTTGAAACAGGGTCTAAGTTGCTAAGGGCCTCACTTAGTAGCTAAGGCTGGCCACGAACCTGCAATCCTCCAGTCTTAGCCTCCCAAGTACTGGGATTATAAGTGTGCACCACCACACCCAGCTTAGTCATGGTTTTTTATAATATTTTCTATCCATGTTAGTTGAGTCCAAGGATGTGGAACCCACATCCTTACTGCATTCCATGAAATTGCTATAAAGCATAAAATGCCGAGACTGGGTTTCTTTTTTTTTTTTTGCGGTACCAGGGATTGAACCCAGGAGCGTTCTACCTCTGTGCTACATCCCCGGCCCTATTTTTTATACTTTATTTTGAAACCGGGTCTCACAAAGTTGCGAAGGCCTCACTAAGGAGAGAGAGAGAGAGAGAGAGAGAGAGAGAGAGAGCGCTGAGGCTGGCCGCGAACCCGGATCCTCCGGTCTCCGCCTCCCAAAGTACTGGGATTACAAGCGTGCGCCACCACGCCCGGCCCGGATTTCTTTTCTTTTCCTGAGTACTGGGGATTGAACAGAGGGGTATTCTACCTCTGAGCTACAGCCCCAACCTTATCTATCTATCATCTACCTATCTATCTATTTATTTATTTTGAGACAGGGTTGGAGCTGAGGGCCTCCCTATGTTGCTCAGGCGGGCCTCAAACCTGCAATCCTCCTGTCTCAGCCTCCCAAGTATTGGGATTCCAGGTGTGCACCACCACACCCAGCCCAGGACTGGATTTCTTTTCTTTTTTTATTTTGGCGGTACTGGGGTTGAACCCAGGGATATTCTACCTTCGAGCTACACCCCCAGCCCTATTTTTTATTTTTTATTTTGAAACAGGGTCTCACTAAGTTGCAGAGGGCCTCACCAAGTGGGTGAGACTGGCTGCGAACCTGGGATCCTCCTGTCTCAGCCTCCCAAGTACTGGGATTCCAAGTGTGCGCCATCACGCCTGGCTGATTTCTAGATTTAATTCGATTTAACAAGAATCTGTGGAGCCTTAGTTGCATTGTGGATGGGTTTTCACAACAGTCGTACAAGGGAGAAGGACTGGCATTTTGAGCCCAATTTTATAGGCAAAGGCACCAGCTTGGAGGATTCAGTGGATTGTGGGTAACCAGTTAGGAGCAAAAAAAAGAAGAAAAAGAAAAAAAGAGAGACTGCATGGTCCTCTGTTGGGCTGATTCTAGATTAGCATTTCTCAAGTGTTGATTGTCTTATTCCAGTTTTTGTTGTTGTTTGTTTGGTACTAGGGATTGAACCCAGGGGTATTCTACCTCTGACTACACCCACAGCCTTATCTTATTTTATTTTTATTTTGAAACAGGGTCTTGTGAAGTTGTTGAGGGTCTCGCTAAGATGCTGAAGCTGGTCTTGAACCTGTGATCCTCCTGTCTCAGCCTCCCAAGTACTGGGATTGCCGGCGTGTACCCCCATGCTTGACTGTCTTCATCTATTTTATATTGCTATAACAAAATACTTGAAAGCGGGTACTTAATAAGAAAAAGAGGCTTATTTGGGCTGAGGGTTCTGGAAGGTGAAAAGTCCAAGTTCTGGCAGCCCAATCCGGTGAGGTCTTCGGCTGCGTCCTAAAGTGGCGCCGCATGGCCAGAGTGTATGCAGAAGAGGCCAAACATAGGGTGGCCTCAGTTTACAATGATCGACTCTTGTGGTAATTGACCCAGTCCTGGGAGAGCTAACCTGCTTCCATGAGATGGGCGTGGTGTTGTCCCATGGCCAATTACCTCGCACCACGCCCACCTCCCATGGATTCTACCACCTCCCAGTACCCTTACTCTGGGGCCCAACCTTCCATCACTGAACCTTTGGGAAATGAACCTTATCTAAAGCATAGCACTGTTCTTCCAAAAACAAGCCCCTGGGAGCTTCTGGAAGATACAGGTTTTCAGAGCCCTACGTCTGCTCACAGAATTTAGGACCTTCACTTTTGATGCTAGATTAGAGATGATCTTAAAAGACACTTCTCTAAGGAAGGAAGGAAGGAAAGAGAAAGTGAGGAGAGAGAGGAAAAATGAGAAAAAAGTTCTTTCACTTAAGAATACTTAGTAAGCACCTAGTCTTTGTCTACTTTGCACCATATATGATTTGGAGTTTTAGCCCCAGCCAACAAGAAGGACAACCCAGCTGTGACCCTTGGCCCTCACTGATGCTCTGACCCTCCCCAGCTCACCACCTTGCCAAGTGGACGCCCGCATCCACCAGCCTGGTCTCCTGCCGGGCCAGAACTGCCCAAGCGTGTCTGTGTTGGCAACTTCCCGTGGCCACTGCTGCTTAACCTGGCTACCTTGCATTTAAGTTTGTGTGCCAGAAAGATGTCCCCAGGACCAAGGAGGTGACACAGTGGGGCAGCTCCAGCCTTGATGGCTGCCTCCCTTGTTTCTTCGGCCCCCTATCTGCCATCCATTATAAAGAAAACAGAAGCTAGGTGTGGTGGCTCATACTTGTAAGCCTAGTATTTAGGAGGCTGAGACAGGAGGAGCACAGGTTTGAGGCCAGCCTCAGCAACTTAGCAAGACCCTCAGCAGCTTAGGGAGAGCCTGTTTGAAAAATTAAAAATAGCAGGGCCTGGTGGTGGATCTCAGTACTTGGGAGGCTGAGACAGGAGGATCGCAGGTTGGAAACCAACCTCAGCAACTTAGTGAGACCTTGCTTCAAAATAAAAAATAGACGGGCGTGGTGGCGCATGCTTGTAATCCCAGTACTTGGGAGGCTGAGACAGGAGGATCCGGGTTCATGGCCAGCCTCCGGTACTTAGTGAGGCCCTCCGCAACTTCGTGAGACCAGGTTTCAAAATAAAGGATAAAAAATAGGTCTGGGGTGTAGCTCAGAGGTAGAATGCCCCTGGGTTCAATCCCCGGTACCGCAAAAAAAAAAAAAACATAAAATAAAAAGGGCTGAGGGTGTAGCTCAGAGGTGTCCCTACGTTCAATCCCTAGTATCCTCCCCTCCCCGAATTAAAAAAAAAAGAAAAGAAAAGAAAGAAAGAAAAAGGAAACAGAAGAGTAATCATAGCAATATCACAGGAAAGGACTAGTTGTGTTTCATACTGGGAAAACTTTACATACAAAACTCAAATATGCAAATTAGGCCAACTAGTAACACAATAAAACATGTTATTGGAGAATTAGGTGAAAATTGCCAACGCAGACATGTATGGAATCCGCACTCCATACAGAGTTTTGCGTAAGGTGCTGGGGCTGTGGAGAGGTCTGAAAAGAGTTATCTAATCGAGAGGCAGGATGTCACTTGAAGAAACTAAGTGACAAGCACTGTCTGTCACAGGTACTGAGCACCAGGGGAGGGGACAGAGTAGGTCGAGTGGTGAGTCAGTAAGATGGTCACCAGGTTGAGGGTGTCTGAGAGGGTGTTGGTGAAGGAGGTGGCGCTGGTGGCAGGGGTGGACGGAGGGACGGGGTTGGGGCAGCTGGCATCCAATGGGCAAAGGCCCAGAGGCAGGAAAGGACACAGCGTGTTTTGGAAACAATGGCTGTTTGGCTGGAACATGGTTTGCATACATCAAGAGCGGGAAATGTCAGGGCGGTGGGATGGGATCACCGTCCACCAGCAGTTGGCCCCAAAAGCCTTGTTAATGATTGGATTAGCAGGAAGTGCAAGCAGGACTCTGCAATTCGTTTGGAAAATCACCGGGGCAAGTTTCTCTGGAGTGGAGCCAGGAGAGGAGAGAAACCAGAACATTCTGATAATGTGAATCATCTAGCTATCACAGACGATTGTGGCAGCTGTTCCACTTAATAACAACATGGCGGAGCCCAAGAGGGGACAGCGTCAGGAGGGAGGTGGCTCTGTCCAGAGCTAGAAAGGACTTGAAAATTGCCAACCACAGAAGCGCGAGGTCAAGGTGGAGGAAGATGGAAGTTTCCTGCGCACGTCAGTACAACCCCCTAAGCAGACTTCCTAAAGACAGCTGAGAATCAGCGCAACTGGAAATCAGCAAGCGGGGCAGGGAGGTGCATGCCTGTAATCCCAGTACTTGGGAGACTGAGACAGGAGGATCAGGGAGGTGACACAGTGGGGCTCTGCCTGCGAGGCTTCCTTCCTTGTTTCTTCAGCCCCCTACCTGTCATTCATTATAAAGAGGGCAGAAGCTGGATGTGGTGGTGCATGCCTGTAAGCCTAGTACTTGGGAGGCTGAGGCAGGAGGATCGCGGGTTCAAGGCCAGCTCAGCAACTTAGTGAGGCCTTGTTTCAAAATTGGCACGCTTGTAATCCCAGTACTTGGGAGGCGGAGATCGGAGGATCCGGGTTCGAGGCTAGCCTCAGCTATGTAGTGAGGTCCCCTGCAACTTTGCAAGACCCAGTTTCAAAGTAAAGGATAAAAAATAGGGCTGGGGGTACGCCCCTGGGTTCAATCCCCGGTACCTCAAAAAAAAAAAAAATAGAGCTGGGCATGGTGCGCACACTTGTAGTCCCAGTACTCGGGAGGCTGAGACAGGAGGATCCAGGTTCGTGACCAGCCTCAGCAATTTAGTGAGACCCTGTTTCAAAATAAAGAATAAAAATAGGGCTGGGGGTGTAGCTTGGAGGTAGAATGCCCCTGGGTTCAATCCTCAAACACCAAAAAATAAATAAATAAAAAATAGGGCTTGGGGTATAGCTTGGAGGTAGAATGCCCCTGAATAATCTCTAGTACCAAGAAGAAAAAAGAAAAAAGAAAAGAAAAGAATTAGCATTTCAGCCTGGCTGTCTTGCCATGGGCCCTTCCTGTGGGTCTGGATCCCACCCATTTCCCTATCACTGTCTTCTTCACAGGGCATGATTGGCTGAGAACTGGGGTGACTGAGCAGGCTGGGGGTCGGGCAAGACATTTGCACAGGGCACCAGAGCGCACCAGAGGAAGCAAGGCAGGAGGGCTAGAGTCAGAGACGGCGCGGGAAGGGGCGCCGGGTGCTTCTTTCGGAGCTGGCTCAAAACCTGAGCCCATCTGGGCTCACGGTGCAGACCAAGAACCTGCCTAGCAGAGATATAGGCCAGGAGGAGAGGAGAAAGTTCCCCCACAGGAGAGCGGAAGGCCGGGAACAGGAGACTTCTGGGAGAACAGAACAAGGAGTCTATGCTCTGAGAAAGAAGCAAAAGAAATCATGATTTCTCTGGGTGGCTGAGATGAGGAGCTCAGAGTTAGTAGGATCTTCCGAGGTGATCATGGCTCCAGGTGTGCACTAGAGACGCAGACAAGAAGAGCAACTTATACAAGGTGTCGTGGGCCAGGCGCGGTGATGCACGCCTGTAATTCTAGGGCTTAGGAGACTGAGACAGGAAGATCCCAGGTTTGAGGCCAGCCTCAGCAACTTAGCAAGACCCTCAGCAACTTAGTGAGACCCTGTTTCTAAATAAAAAGTAAAAAAAAAAAAAGGTGGGGTATATTTCAGAGGTAGAACACCCCCTAGGTTCAATCCCCAGCCAGGGAAATGAGTGTTGAGTGACCCTGCTCTAGTAGCCCACCTTATCTGTAAGTGTCCTCACTGTGCCACAAAGCACCTGGGTTTCTTAAATGACCAACACACATGAGCTATACCACGTGCCTGGGAAGAAGGTTTTTTTTGTTGTTTTTGTTTTTGTTGTTATTGTCGTTGTTGTTTTGGTACCAGGAATTGAATCTAGGGGCATTCTACCTTTGAGCTACATCCCAGCCCTTTTTGGACTTTTTATTTTGAAATAGGGTCTTGCTAAGTTGCTGAGGCTGGCCTTGCACCTGCAATCCTCCTGTATCAGCCTCCCGAATATAGGCATGAGCCACCAAGCCTGGCTACGAGAAGAATCTTGTTAGAAAAAGTAGAGGTGAGTGAAGGGGTCCCGGAGATGCTGTCTGATAAACAGAGGCACTTGGATCTCGTAATTTCACATAATTGGGAGCTGTAGTCACTGTGTGGGCATCAGACAAGCCCAGCCTCAGGCCAACACCAGGTATTTCGACACTTGTTAGGACCTGGGACACCTAGAAGGTCAAGGTGTTCTGCAAAAACAAACAGAACAAAAAAACAAAAACCCCACAAAATGGAGTTTGACTCAGCAAAAATCATAATGTGCTGCAAGGTCAGATCCCTAATCCCCCCTCCCCCACACACACCCTGTGAGAGAATCTCAGCCACTGCCCTCGAATCTTCATCATCAGGGACCAAGATGAGTCCCCAGCTACTGCCACTGCCCACCTGGTAGGTCTGCCCCACCTAGGAGGAGCCAGCATGGCCCCAGAGACAGAGCGGTGCTGGGGCTGGGCATCGACTTTCCCTCAGCCTCATCTGAACACAGGCAGGCTGAACCCCAAGGTCTGTACTGGGCCTCCGTGCACACCCATGTCCCATAACCCTAGTGAGGGCTTGGGGGTGGGAGGGAGGGCATGGCTGGACGCTGCTGTTCAGACCTCAAACCCCAGGCTGCAAGAACAGGGAGGTCATAGGTGAGGTACCTAGTGTCTAAATGGACCCACAGCACAGAGGATTCCCTGGAAAACATGGACTCGGTTTCCCTACCAGAACTCATGGACCACAGCTGTCATTTCACAGCTGAGCCTCTAGGGGTGTCTGAGAGCAGAGGGCTTCTCTGGCTTCCTCCTCCTCCTCCTCCTTCTCCTCTTCCTCATCATTATTATTTGCAGTACCGGGGATTGAACCCAGGGGCATTCTAACTCCGAGCTACATCTCCGGCCCTATTTTTTATACTTTATTTTGAAACCAGGTCTCACAAAGTTGCGGAGGCCTCACTAAGTAGCTGAGGCTGGCCGCGAACCTGGATCCTCCGGTCTCCACCTCCCAAGTACTGGGATTACAAGCGTGCGCCACCACGCCCAGCTTCTTCTTCTTCTTCTTCTTATTATTATTATTATTAATTATTATTATTATTATTTTGGTACTGGGGATTGAATCCAGGAGTATTCTACCTCCAGGCTATGCCCCAAGCCCTGTTATTCTTTTTTTTTTATTTTGAGACAGGGTCTTGCTAAATTGCTGAGGCTGGCCTCAAACCTGCAATTCTCTTGTCTCTCTTAGCCTCCCTAGTACTGGGATTGTAAGTGTGCACTGTCACGCTCAGCTGGCTTATTTTTAAGCACCCATAGACTTAGGTCAGTGTTCACCATACACTCCTGTACATTGTAAAGGCTTTTCCCAGTATGTTTATGGGTGTGAGAAGACGAGTATTGTACATCTGTGTGCATATGTATGTCTGTGAATACATGTGCTGTGTGTATCCTGTATGAAGAACCAGAGTGAAGACAGCCAGGCATTCAGGCCACACGATTTAAGGAGGTACTTACTCTCAGGGCCACCCTTGCCCCTGCATGAGCCTTAGAGGGAGAGCCTCCTTAAATTTTGTACCTTGGGTACCTTCATATCTCTCCCTAATCCCGGGCCTGGTTGTGTGTGTCTCTGTATATTTGTGTGTGTGTGTTGGGTAAGCGTGTGCATACGTGTGAATGTATATGAGTGATTGTGTGTGTGTGCATTTGCACGGCCATGTGTCTCCACAGTCTTGTTGCTCTTCCCAGTCCCCATTAGCAAATGAGGGAGGCCCTTTGTTCTCATCACCCCTTGGGTCCTACTTGCTCAGAACAGGCCACAGCCAGTGTTGCTGGGCTTGGGTCTGCCCTCCCTCTACCCCTGCCACACTCTGGGAGGCCCCATCGGGTCGTGAAGAGAGCCCCAATGTGGGGAAGGGGTCCCTGCTCTACCACATGGGCAGTGGGACCTGGGTCAAGGTACACCTCTCTGGCCCCGTTTCCTCATCAGTACGATGCGATGACAGGGTTTTTTGGTCCTGGGGATTGACTCCAGCGACATTCTACCTTTGAGCTACAGCCCCAGTCCTTTTAATTTTTTTGTTCTCAAACAGGGTCTCAGTGTTCCAGGATGAGTCCCTTCCATTCCGGTACAACTGTGGACTTAGGTGGACTATTTAGTGTAACAAAAGCCCAGGAAGCAGCCAGGCGCAGTGGCACATGTCTGTCATCCCAGTACTTGGGAGGCTGAGACAGGAGGATTGCAGGTTGGAGGCCAGCCTCAGCAACTTAGTGAGACCCTTGGCAACTTAGCAAGACCCTGTTTCAAAATAAAAAGTAAAAGGGGCTGGGGGTGTAACTCAGAGGTAGAATGCCCGTGAGTTCAATCCCCAGGACCAAAAAAAAACCTGCGGAACTCCTAGGAGGTGTGGGGCTCATGTTCTGCCAGGCTGTCAACTAGCTCAAGACTGGAAAGTGAGAGCCGCGCGCGCGACGAAGGCTCTGGGGGAGGTGGTGCTGGAGTTGGGCTGGCTGGGATGTGGGAAGCAAGCTGTTCACAAGCACCATGTCAGCCCAGCTCGTGGCAGCCCTCTGCGGCAGGACCAAGGAGAACCACCTTGTGCAAAGGAAAGGGCTCCGAGTCACGCAGGAGTGAGTGGTTGAGTGGGGGCTTCGAAGCCAGGTCTGTCTGAGCCCAAAGGCCAGCCTCGGAAGCACTCCCTTGTGTCCTCCACGAAGGGGGGAGATCAATTCCCTGGCCTCAAGATGGGCACCATCGATGTGGGGCAGAATGAGGAACGCAGGAAAAAAAATCATCTGCAAATAATAGGACACTGTGCCGGGCGTGGTGGCACACACTTGTAATCCCAGTACTTGGGAGGCGGAGACCGGAGGATCAGGGTTCGCGGCCAGCCTCAGCTACTTAGTGAGGCCCTCCGCAACTTTGTGAGACCCAGTTTCAAAATAAGGATAAAAAATAGGGCCGGGGGTGTAGCTCGGAGGTAGAACGCCCCTGGGTTCAATCCCCGCTACCGCAAAAAAAAAAAATAGGGCACTGTGCACAGTAGTGTCTACACTGCGTGGTACAGAGAGTGACTTCCAGGGAGGTGGGGATGGGCAGCTGTGTGGGCAGGGGCACGCTGTGCTCCTGGGCCTCAGATCTCCCCGGGTGATGGGTACTTTGCACTGATAGGGCCCAGCCAGGTCCCTGGACAACAGCTGATTACTGTCAAGGTGGTGGGGGGCCCAGCGAGGAAAAGGCCCACACACAGTTTGCGAGTCTATGAACCCCTTAACCTAGGGGTTAAGCGCTGGGAGCGTCGGGCCAGCACTTTGATTTGGGTGAAGAGGGCATGGCTCCTCAGCACTGCCACCCTGGCTCTGCCGCGATTCCCCCCTGCCCCACAGCTGGCCAGCTGCCTGGGATGGAGCCCCAGCGAGACCCTCGGGGAGCCGGCTGATCCTCCACAGGCACACCGGCTGCCTTTCTGAAGCCGGGTGCTCCAGGGGTCCAGAAGACTCCAGAAGGCCGGGTGAGGTTTGTCTATTAGGGAGATGATGTGGCTTGCTTTAGGTAAGTGACGTGTGGTGCTCCCCAGTGCTCCCACCGCCGGGGGGGGGGGTCCAGTGTTGCTTCCTTGTGCTACCACTAAATGGCTTGTCTGAATATCCCCTTCTGGCTCCATGGGTCTGTTCTCTTTTTATTTTTTGGTACTGGGGATTGAACCCAGGGGCTTTCTACCTCCAAGCTATACCTGCAGCCGTCCCCGTTTTGTTTTTGTTTTTGAAACAGGGTCTTGCTAAGTTGCTGAGGATCTCACTAAGTTGCTGAGGCTGGCCTGGAACTTGCTATCTCAGTCTCCCCAGTACTAGGATTACAGGCGTGCAGGTCTGTCCTCTTGAGAGGGAGTCTCAAGACCCCGGCTCCCTGCACGGAGGATGTGTCTTTTAACTTTCATGATGGAAGTCCAGTTATTTACCGCCACTGCCTTGGTCACAGATACTACCGTCACTGGTCAGTGCCCTGCATATGGTGGGTGGCACTCCATGAGGACTTTTTTTTTTGGTACTGGGGATTGAATCCAGGGACATTCTACACCTGAGTGCTTTTTATTTTTTGTTCTGAAACAGTCTCACTAAGTTGCTGAGAGTCTCACTACGCTGCTTAGGCTGTCCTCGAACCTGTGATCCTCCTGTCTCAGCCTCCCAAGTACTGGGATTACAGGTGTGCGCCACCACGCCTGGCTCACATGAGGACTTCCTAAGTCAATGCACCTGCTGACTCTGGGATTCCAGCTGCTTTGTAGCTCGATTCCCTTTCCCTTTACCATCCTGACGCCCCCTCCCATCCTCATTCCTCTCCTGGTGCCCCCCTCACAGCAGATGCGCCTCACAGCATGGACCCCAGTAAGTGCTGGACGCCACCCCACGGCTACCACTTCCGTTTTGACTCAAGAATGAGTCTGTGTTAGAGCAACAGAGCAGAACAGACCAAGTCAGAGGCTGCGTTCAGCTACTCACAGACTTTTAAATGTCCACCAGGGTTTGCCAATCAGGCCAAAGCCGGATTATTATTACCCAAATAATCTTACAGTTGATAGAGGTGCATGGGGAAGGAGGGAGAAAGAAGAGAGAAGGAAGCAGAAAATCAGTGGGTTTTGATTTTCAAAAATAAATGTATGGTTCAGTGTTGGTTAAAAACAAGTTCTCAAGACAAGTATTCCTGGGGCCGTCTTAGCTGCATTCACAGCAGAGCTGCGTGCTCATATGAGCTGTTTTACTCTAAGACCTAGAATGTTCTGAATTATGACATAAAGTCCGTGGACAGTCCATTCAGTCAAAAACTTGGCGCTTTCCCATGACTGGGTTTTCTGATCAAATGAAATAAGAAACCCTTTTCTAAGCCGGGCGCAGTGGCACACACCTGTAATCCCAGTCCTTGGGAGGCTGAGACAGGAAGACGGCAGGTTCAAGGTCAGCCTCAGCAACTTAGTGAGACCCTCAGTCACTTAGCGAGACTCTATTTCAAAAATAAAGAATAAAAAGGGCTGGGGGTGTAGCTCAGAGGTAGAATGCCCCTGAGTTTAATATCTACTACCAAAATAAATAAATAAAAGAAAACTTTCCCTAGATGTGGCTACGGTGACAACTGACAACGTCCACGGGGGTCTTGGCCGGCACTTCCCACACATCCCTCTATTTAACCTCAACACTCCTGTGAGCTGGGCCTTATTTTGTCTCTATGGAACATCAAAAGGTCCGTCCTAAATTTTAAATGGAGCAATGTTTCGGTCTTGGGTTTCGAGTTGCCCATTTCAAGTTTCACAGGAAACACTAAGACAATAGAGTACTTGGAAATGTGCCCTAGTGACTGCTGAAGGCAGAAGAAAAACATCTTGAGGAGCCACTGTGTGCCAGCTGAGGACACTGGCTTCACTCACACAACTCCCTGATACCCTGCGGTGCCCCTGTATTTTAAAAATATTTATTATTATTGCTATCATTATTAGTATTGGTATTAGGGATTGAATACAGGGGCATTCTACCTCTGAGCTATACCCCAATCCCCCTTTTTCTTTAACTTATTTTTATTTTATTTTTGGTACTGGGGATTGAACACAAGGGCATTCCACCTCTGAGCCACAACCCCAGCCCTTTTTATTTTTTATTTTGAAACGGGGTCTCATTATATTGCTGAGGGTCTTGCTAAATTACAGAGGCTGACCTCGACCCTGCGATCCTCCTGTCTCAGCCTCCCAAGTCTTGGGATGACAGGTGTGGGCCACCACACCTGGTTAACAGTCCCGTATGTTAAACAGATGAAGATATCAAGCCCAGAGACTGGTCTAGGGTCACACAGGAAGAAAACAGCAAGGTCAAGGACAAAGCTTCTGGAGGAGCTTAGACCCCTCCTCCTGCCTGCCTGGAGCTGGGATTGCGGTGCCCAGGAGGAGGCCGTGACAGGGCCGCTTCACAGTGATTTCAAAAGTCCCTCACCCTTTTGACACCTCGCAGCCCCTGAGCTTATCCCAGGAATAATAGTGCTGCTGTCCTCCTGGAGACGCCGAAGAATCAGAAACGCAGCGTGCACAGAGGGCCCTGGGTGTGTGCAAACACACAGCTCACACGCTGACAGCAAATTAAGCCATTTCCCTATTGGAAGAGTCACCCAGCCAGCTCCTGGACCTCTGTGCTGTGCGCCCGACAGTAACAATATGTCCCCGAGGACTAATTAGCACTAACTACCCAGGTCACTCCAAGGCCATGCAGGAAAACAAGCAAAAAACTGGTGACCACTGTGGCTGAAGACAGGAGAAGAAAGAAAAGAGTTCAAAGAAGGGGGAGGCTGAGACAGGAGGATCGCAGGTTCGAGGCCAGATTCAGCAACTTAGTAAGACTCTGTTTCAAAATAAAAAATAAAAAGGGCTGGGGGTGTAGATTGGAGGTAGAATGCCCCTGGGTTCAATCTCCAGTACCAATAAATAAATAAAGGTAAAATAAAATCCCTCTCAAATTAAGGTTGCAAATGGACCATCTGCAGAGGCCTCAGAGCAGCAAGGGGCATTGGTGTTGAACTCAGGAGTGAGAGGGACCCCAGAAGCTGCAGGGGAAATGAAGATCAGGTTGGAGAAAGGCTACCCAGCCCCCCTCCACTCCAGGCTGGGTCACTCTGGCCGGGTGACCTAGCTGCGCAGGGCTGGCTCCTGGCAGAGTGGACAGGTCCTCCTAGAAACTCCAAGCTGTTCAGTCACAGCTCCTCGCTCATCAGTCCCTGGAATGGACGCAGCAGGGAGGCCGAGTGTGTGGTCTAGAGATGCGGGAGGAAGGAAGTAGGTTCCCTGCAGAATTGCCCCTGGTAGAGGCGCCCAGGGATGGCTGCTTCAGGTGGAGGCAGCGTGGCTTTCCAGGCTGTAGGGATGCGTCCAAAGAAGGCCCCTCCCTCTGCCTTTCCTAGCGGCTGCCCATCTCTCCCCCTTCTGGCAGCTTCCAGGAGGGCATGGAGACAGGAATTGCTTCTCTCTTCTCACAGACAGAAGACTGAGAACCAACCATACTGGAAAGGGGGTTCTTTAAATCGCTAAAGAGTTAAGGATTTCAGATAGAGGAGATACCAGTAGAATAGACTGAGGGGACTTGGGGAGGGAGGATGGGAGGGGAAAGGGAGGTCTGATGAAGGACACAGTTTAAATAATGCTATGTATCAGTACCAATCTCTGTAATGGGTACGGGGTGGGGGGGGAGCCGGTGGGACCTGGAGGGAAACACACCGAGTGCTGTGTGCGTGCACATCTCTGTCATTCTGGACCTCATTATAATGCATAATTACAATGCACCAAACAAGTATATTTTTAAAAAAAGAGTTAGGGACACTGATGAGGAAATCGAGTGGTGGCTGCAGGCATGGGTGCTCAGACCCTTGAGTTTCCCCCCAGGCTGCAAGAGTGTCCCTCTCTCTGCTGCAGCAGGGAGTTCTGATGAGCTGGGTGGGTGGGTGGGCCAGTGCAGAGGGAATTGGATCCAGTCAACCTCTCTGAACATCAGTTCTCTTCTCTTGTATAGAAATGTCGGTAGCAATACCTGCCTGGCTGAGCTGTGAGAATTAAATGGGTGCGTGAATAACAGTCCTCAGATCACGTGCTGGGCTCCTGCAGACGGCTCCATTCTCTTCCTCCCCTCCTCCTTTCTTCTCTCCTTCCCTTCTTTCTTTCCGGGGGATTTCACCCAGTGGCATTCTACTTCTGAGCTATACCCCCAGCCCCCCTTTTTTGTGGTACTGCAGATTGAATCCTAGGGGCATTCTATCTCTGAGCTACACCACCAGCCCTATGTTTTTATTTTTATTATTTTGAAACAGGGTCTCGCTAGGTTGATGAGAGTCTCGCTCTACTTGCAGAGGCTGTCCTCGAACCTGCGACCCTCTTGTCTCAGCCTCCCAAGTACTGTGATGACAAGTGTGAGCCACCACGCCGGGCTCCTTTTTATTTTTTATTTTGAGCCGGGGTCTCACTAAGTTGCCAGGCTGTCCTCAAACCTGTGATCCTCCTGTCTCAGCCTCCCAAGTACTGGGATTAGAAGCATGCACCACCATGCTGGGCGGGGTCCCTTTCTTTGGCTATACAAGAAGCATTGGTGGGTCAAGAGGGCTGTGAAACTGGTTGTGCTGAGCCCCAGAAACAGTTGGCATCTTCTATGACATTAGGGATTGTGGTGGGATCTTCAGGAATAAACACAGAAAAAAGACCCAAGTCTCCCTGGGGGACCCCTGAAATTCTCTACCCTAATCTGGGACATGTCTCAGTAAAGAAATGCTAGTTTCTGCCCAGAATCATTGCTGGGGAAGGAAGCCCAGTTCAGGTAAAGTCCAGACTGGGTGTCACAGATTATGGGTTTAAAACAGAAACTGTCCCATGAAGACTTTTCTGGCCAGTGTCTTGTATAAGAGATATGTACTCTTCGCGCCCCATCTGGCCAAGGGGTGGGGATTGGGGTCTGAAGGTGCTTTTGGCAACTCAAATTGACTGAAGAAAGAATTATCAACCTTCAAAGATCTACTTAAAAGTGTCATCACTGCAGATAAATAAAGAGGTGCACACTGTGCCCGCCCTGCCTGGAGCAGAGACTCCACTGTGGGGTACTGACTATGAAAGGAACTGGGATCAGCCTGAGAAAGTGGAACTTTCTGGAGCCTTAAGACCCTGGATTGTGGTTCTCTCTACTCTTTCTCCCAAAGAGAACCATCTAGAGCCCCTGTTAGAAGCAGCCATCACATGCGGTTCCTAGACATAATGTCTTTTAGCTCCCTTCCCCAGAGAACCCAGGGTAGAGTTTTCCAGTCTGAACCCAGGCAGAATCATTTCTTCAAAGAACACTGAGGGCCAGGTGTGGTGGTGCACGTCTGTAATCCTAGTTCGAGGCTGTCCTTAGCAACTTAATGAGACCCTGTTTCACAAGTTCGAGGCCATCCTTAGTAACCCTGTTTCAGAATTTTTTTTAAAAAAATTTTAAAGGTCTGGGGGTGTATCTTGGAGGTAGAATGCCCTGGGTTCAATCAGTATAAGATAAAACAAAAACAAAACAACAAAAAACAAAGCAAAACAAAACAAAGAACCCCAAAGAAAAACAAAACACTGAGTGTCAGGCCCATTCTCCCCTATTAAGGGGTGTTTGGCACCCTCAAATTCTCTCTCTGAGTGGAGTGCCGGGCTGATGAGGGCCAGTGTCTCAACCTTTCCCAAATCTCAGCTAAAACAGGAACAGAAATAACCTGCGGTCTGGAATGGGGGTTCATTCCCGCCTCCCCTTTGAAAATCATCTCTATTTTCCCCCTTCGACTTAGAAACTGTTTCTTTTATCTTCTGGTTCCTTCTGTGCTCAGAAGCACAGAGCTCAAAGCTTCTCTGCTCAAGGGAGACCTGGCACCTCTTGGATTGATAAATAGAGCAGCTTTAAAATGCTTAGAAGTGAAGACAGACCAACTGTGGCGAGAGAAAGTAAACACTTCCAGGCACCAGTCAACCTTGCAAGCGCCTGGCTGAGATTACAAACTGGAGTTCCTGCCGGAGCCAGGCGGGATGCTCCGCCACTCTGGGGAGACCGACCACAAAGCCGCCGCCTCCTCCGACACAGTCTTTGGGGCCAGTGTGGATGTTCCTAAGCATAGCCCACTCAGCCAGTGTCCAAGAGAAGGGGGGACCAGCTTCATTCTTTCTACTGCAGAGGGGTTCCTTCCTCCCTTTGTCCCCAAGTTCGCTAAGCACTGGTGAAACTTCCCAGTGAAGAGAATTGAGATTTTTCACAAACTCGAAGGCGATGAGGGCATAATTTGATATGAACATTTGAGGAACTTTTCTTATGGAAAATATATACTATCCACACTTCCGTCCTCATCAACACACACACACACACACACACACACACATCATGCACGCACACACACACACACGTGAATTGTTTTTATGAGAACCAATTAATAAATGCTAATTCATTCGGGCATATCTCCACTAAATTACTGCTTCATTTAATTGCAGGGGAATTTTCCATTATTAAACTCTCCCTTGCCGATTTTGGTTTTGCATTATTTATATATTTTTTCAGTTTCACTAATAGTGAGGTTGGTATGTGATATTATCTGCTGTTTGTACGTCTTAAATTTCTTTTTCATTTAAAACATTTCCTCATTCTTGTAGCTCCGCATAATCACGGAGAAACATTATTAAAAGGAAACAAGATTTTACACACAAATGACGGAAAAAGGTATTGGCTGAAATTAACCCGACAGGAGCATGTCTTGTGTGATTGTGTTTCTCTCTTTACAGACATGCAAGAGTGTGTGTGTGTGTGTGTGTGTGTGTGTGTGTGTGTGTACGCACGTGTACACAGGCCTCTACTTTGGGTTAATGCAGGGATTTTTTTATGTCACTAATTCACCAGGCTATCTGTGAAAAGACTGTGCATAGGTAACTGGAGGTGACAATCACAGGGGTGTTAATATAAAATAAAAATAACACTCAAATCTCTTTATAAGTTCCCAGAGCACAATGTGTATTGTCTTGCTTCTTTTTCATGAACCCCAAATAAAAACTTTGGTACCCAGATGCCCAATACCCCAATTGGCCGACTCCCAAAGGTTCTTTCTCTTTTCATGCATAGAAAAGTAGGGTTTGAGCACAGCGTGGTAACATATTCCTGCAATTCCAGTACTTGGGAGGCTGATACAGGGGGATCACAGGTTTGATGGAGGCCAGCCTGGACAACTTAGTGAGGTTCTCAGCAACTTAGTGCGACCCTGAAATTTAAAAAAAAAAAACTAAAAAAGGCTGGGGGTGTAGCTTGGAGGTAGACCACCTCTGGATTCATCCCCAGTACACCCCCCCAAAAAAAAGAGAAAGAAAAAGAAAAACAGTTTTGGGGGGTGGTGACTAGGGGTGGCTTAGGGGCTGTGGTTTTGTTTTCAAAAGAATGTGTTTTGAAAACAGGATTTCAATTTTCTTATATTGAAGAGCAAAGGTTGCAGGCACCTGGCTACCTTTGCTTCTGAAATAAATGCTTTCATTTTATTCTCTGGCTGCCTCCCATCTCTCCTCCTCCTCCTCATTGCCTCCTTGTTTTTTTTGTTTTTTTTTTGCTTCCCCCCCCCCTCTCTATTCTTTCCCATCTTTCTGTCTCACAGGAAAATGTTCTAGAGAATGTAAATGATTGAACTGTTTACACCAAGGTTTAGGTACAAGACCGCACGTCACAAGTAAAGTTTCACCTTTCTACCCAACTCCATCAATAATTACAGAACAAGGATGACTGTTAGTAAACCTTTCTTACAACTTGCTCTTACAAAAAAGAGCGGTTTCATTTATTCTGAGCATACTAAGAATAATTCTATTGATTTTACTTTTCATGAAAATTAATTACAAAGCAGAGGAGCCGCTTCGAAATGAAGTCGGCATATAAAGGGCTTATGAATATATCCACGGGGGAAAATGTATGCCTGTAAAATGTGCACCTTGTTAAAATGAGAGATTTGAAGCCATAAATGGAAAGTTTTGACATGATATTAGATGTGCTCCTTTGAACCAAAATGTCTCTTAATAATTAAAATTCCACAAGACTGATATTTTTTTCCTTCACTTTCTTTGTCCTCTTCAGCAAAATTAGGTGGGGTCCTTTTGGGTACAAACTGATAAAATTAATTAACTTTTCTTCCATCCCCCCAAAAAAGTCCAAAATAAATGCTTCCAATAGACATCAAAAAGTGTCAATTAGAAATAATTACTTCTTATCAATCAGCGGGGCAATTAAAGTGACAAAGCTTGAAAAGATACTTATCTTAAAACTAATTCACAAGGTAGCTAAATTATCTCCTAATTAACTTGCTTTGAGAAGGGTGGGAGGATAGACCATTTTGAAACAAAGATGAATTGAGGAACCCCCAATACCTCTTTATGTTCCTGGACACCGCTTTTCCTCCCAAGTAGAACTTCTCTTCAACCCAGGCAAGAAATCTGGGGAGAAAATATTCTTCCCAAAAGTACTTAGTACTCTTCCTTCCAGTCTAAAACCAAGAGGAGGACTGAGTTTTCTGTCCCAGGTCGGGGAGCTTAGATGTATGCACCCTTTCTCCTTGATCTTACTTTTTATTTTACCTCTTGAATTTTCAGGGCAAGGGGGAGAAGGTTTGGACAAAGTAGTTCACATAACTTTTAATGACAATCCCCTTGCTTTGACTAAACTCTCTTCCTCACTATACAGTATAATTTACATTTCCTATCCACTTTTTGTTCGTTATTTCACACACATCTTTGAATATTTTCAAGGCATTTACTGTAAAGGATTTTGTTCCCTGATGCAACAAAATTCCCCGCGGGGTTTAAGGACCGTTGGGCCCATGGCTAACCCGACGCACCACAGGATAATTCTCTTCCACCATTCCTTCAGAAAAAAAAAAAGCCTTAGAAAAACTGTGAAGATTTTTCTGCAAAGCCTGACTAGCGCAGAATGTGCCGAGGGCGAGCCGCGGGCCTGCGGGACAGAGGCTGCACAGGAAACTTTTCTGGGGCAGCCCTGATTATTAGAAAGAGCGCGCTCAGCCTCGCTCCAGCGAAAAGCTGAAAAGCCAAAGGGGTGCTCCTGCCCAGAGGCCGCTTCAGAGAAAACTTGAGAGAGCTCCACTACAGGGGAACTCAGAAACGGAGTGCCTGGGCGGCAGTGGGAAGGTGCTAAACCCTAAGAGAATATGAGCTTTAAAAACAAGAGAGATCGGTTTATTAATTTAGCCCTAAATATAGGCAACTGTCTCAAGTAAAGCGATCAGAAAGACCCAGGGACTTCAGCTCAGATTTGCCTAGGAGGGGCATCTAGAAAGAAATAGGGGACGGCCTTGAACCCTTCCAGCTGTTAAGCAAACAACTACTACTTCTTCTTCTTCTTCTTCTTCTTCTTCTTCTTCTTCTTCTTCT